>PISX010017287.1:0-43828 GCA_004024625.1 Mellivora capensis | reverse complement strand
TCTCTCTCTCCCTCTCCCACTGCCCCTCCCCCTGCTCTCTCACTCTCTCTCAAATAAATAAGTAAATATAATCTTAAAAAAAAAAAAGAAAGAAACAACATGGTATATATTTTGGTACTATGGGGCAAAATTATAAAACTAAGTAAAATTACATGTCACTAAAACAGAAACAGTCAAATATTCAATGCTGTTAATGGAGTTCAAAATTATACCCAAATATAGACGAAAATGTGGTATATATTTTTAGAAGCACTTCGGATTAGGGCTAATCAGTAAATGGTTTTTAAACAACTGGTCAGCTACTTGGAACATAAAGATGAACTTCTACCAATTTTTTCCTCAAATTAATTTCAAATGTATCCCCCCAAAATATATGAAAACACTGAAAGAAATCTTAGAGAATGTCAAGTTTTTCTACTGTTTTACATAAAGCCCAACATGTACCAAGAAAGATATTCAGATTTTCTGTGCAGAATATAGCATCATAAACTACGTCGAAAGATAAATGCTAAAATAGGGGGAAATATTTGCAACACTCCATTAAGTATGATACATATGTTATTTAAAGAGCTCTACTAAACTTAAATGTGATGCACAAATTCATTAGTTATTTTAGAAATACAAAGTAATATTTCCCCATACCAGAATCACAAAGACTAGAAGGGTAAGTAATAGCCTGTGTTGGTGAGAATGAGGAGAAATACATGATCTTAAACATTTTTATTAGGAATGTAAGTTGGTACCAAAAAAATCTGTTATTGTATACCAAAATTTTAAACAAATATATTCAATCTAATAACACCAGTTCAAGGGATTCATTCCAACGAAATAGTAGGATATGTGTGTAAAGATTTCCACGCAAGAATGTTTATTGTGGTGTTGCTTATAACAGGAAAAACTGAAAACTGTTTGCATATTTACAGATTACAGAAGTATTATATTTGTGTGACATTACATCCAGGCATAGCCAGAAAGGCACACAGTGGTTAAAGTGAGGATGTTGGTTCAAATTAACCTGCCAACATTCATCAAAAGACATGCCCAAGAATGTTCATACCAGCACTCCCCATAATAAGCCTAACTGGAAACAACCCAAATGCCTCCAACAGAATGAATAAAAAATATATATCAATTATAAATTATATAGATGCTACATATATTATATATTCCAGCAAAATGAATAAATTACACATATATTACACAGCAAGAACGCACAAATGCAATTACACCCATCAACATGAGCAAATTTCCTAACCAAGCTGAATGAAAGAAGCCAGACACAGAGAATGCACTAGATTCCATGTATATAGAATTTTAAAAATTAGAAATCTAACTGATGGTGATAGAAGTTAAAATGATGGTATCCTCTTAGTAGGCAGTGACCAGAAGAGGGCATGGGGCCTTCTGGAGTTCAAGCAATACTGGATTTCTTAACAAGGATGCCGGTTATACAAGTGCATTCAAATTGGGAAAATTTATTGAACTATGTATTTAGGATATGTGTACTTTCCAGTATGCACTACACTTGAATTTTTGGAGTTTATTTTTTAAATATGGCTGGAATACACAGATTATAATCTCCTTATAAATTTTTTTAATGGATGACACAAATATTCTTGGGTGTATAATGTTGTTTTGCCATGTGATCCTTTTCTACCCATAAACAGTTATAAAACTGAGGCCCAGCTGAAATGGAGACCCCACTGTACCACTTAATTGAGCCCTGAAGTCCTTTCTTTCCCCCTCAACCCTATTCCCCTTCTTCTAATCCTTCTGAGTTTTAGTTGACTCAACAGAGATCATTTTCTCAGCTTAATGTGAGATTAAGGCCCTGTGGGTTTACATCCTATCTCTGCAACTTGGTAGTGGTCTGATGGGAAATAACGTAGCCTTCGGTACCTCTGCTTTCTCATCTGTAAAATGTTTTTAATAAAGAATGGTTCAGGGGTGCCTGGGTGGCTCAGTGGGTTAAGCCTCTGCCTTCGGCTCAGGTCATGATCTCAGGGTCTTGGGATGAGTCCAGCATCCAGCATTGGCTTCTCTGCTCAGCAGGGAGCCTGCTTTCCCCCACCCCCACCTCTCTCCCTGCCTCTCTGCCTACTTGCGATCTCTGTCTTTCAAATAAATAAATAAAATCTTTAAAAATAAAATAAAGAGTGGTTCCTACCTCATATAGCTGTTGTGCGCACTGAATGAGCTTAAAGATGTAAAACATTGAGCAGTGAGCTCATCAGATGATGCTGATTTGCATAAAATCTAGGATGCTCCTTTTAATTTCTGGAAATCCAGAAACATTCTACAGTCAATGATGTCTTACAATCACTGTTGGTCAGGTGACAGTTGTAACACAACTGTCACTACCTGGGCTTCTGGCTTTTATTTTCCTTTTATGTATATATGCATGAAACATGAAAATAACACTTTGTCTAAAAAAGCAGTTCTTCCCATAAGCACGAAATAAAAATGTTAGGAACTGGCTTTTTCTTTCTTAGTGACAAACAAAATAACGGAGTATGTTAATGGATGGCATCTTAGATTTCATGAAATGTCATGAAATCCGTCATGGAGAAGTCCTTCGGCGTTATTCTATCTTAAAAATATTTCCATACTTTATTTGACTTTTATGTTTTAAAATTAATCATTGGAAACTAGGTATTTTCCAGTGATCTTTAAAGCTTCCCTAGGAACTGGGCAACTGAAAGACTTCCCAGGGATGCACAGCACTGTGACCAGATGCTCAGCTATCACTTGCTTCCTTCTGTCTTAAAATGCCTTTTTTCCCTCCTCTACCACCAATCCCAGAGCACCAGCAAGCACAGGACCCAGGCACAGAGTGTCCCCTCACAGTCTTCTCACCCTTCCCTTCTGAGGGTGTCAGTTCTTCAGAAAGACCTCCATCGACCCCGAGCCCATCAGCCCAGTAGTTCTCCAACTGTGCTACATATTGAAACCACTCAGACCCCTTCCAGTACACTACTGATGCCTGCGTCTCCCTCTCAAAGATCCTGATTTCATTGTTCCTGAGATGCTACCTACCCGGGGCCCTGGGTTTATTAAGAACGCCCCGGGTGATTCTGCCAAGATTGGAAAGCCCTGCGTTACCCTGCTGGATGGTTTTCTGGTATTTTTTAAATTCTGAGGACATGGAAGCTTATCCTTGTCAACACTGTCCAGTCTCGGATCCGAGCACCCTCCTAAGAGCTGAGCCTCACAGTGCGCCTTCTAAGGAGCATAGAGAGCTTCGGCTTCTTCCAGAGTTGCCATTAAGCCTTAAGACATTTATTTAGAAAATAATTCAGACCGGGTCATTTCTTGGGCCTTTGGCAACACGCGATTTCTGGCCCGCGTCTGCCCAACTTCATCCCCGCCCCCAGCAGCCCAGCCAGGCGGGATGTTAATGGGGCTGACGGTCCCCTTCGGGTCCTCCTCTTTGATCAGCTCGCGGACTGTCTAGCAGATAACTCCCCTGCCCGTGAGCCCCAGGAGCACAGGGCAGGGTCCGAGAGCTTGTTTACCCGATTCTGGGGTCTGAGAGTACAAACAAAGAGGGGTCTCAAAGGCAAGAAAACTCCCACAGCGAGGCCCGGGCGGGTTTCCGCGCACGCGGAGCAAGGGGGCGCTGCGCCTTCCGCGGCGCACTCGGCTCCTCCCGGGGCGCGCGCTTCCGGGGGCGCAGAGCCGCAGGCCGGCGGCCTCCCAGCGGATCAGGGAATCGCCGCTTGGCTCGGTGTTGGCGCGTGCAGCTGCGAGGAAAGCCCCCAAACACCAGTATAATTTTATTAAGCCTTTCGGGCACGCCCTGGGATGTGTTGAGCAAGCAAAACCTCTGACTAACGCAGGAACTAACTTGAAGACGTATTTTAAGTGAAAAAAGCAAATTGTTGAAGAGTGCGCATAAAAGCATGCAGATGGGTAGGGGACAAATAAGGAGGAATTCAGGTGCATACACACACTTGCTGGTGCAAAACATGTAATAAGCCCCGGAAATACAAGAAATTAATGGTAGTTGCCGTCAGACCGAGGCGCGCGCGAGATGTTGCAACCCGGTGGCTGAGTTTTTTAAAAGCCTTATGCAATATGTTTAGATAGATAGATAGATTGATTGATTGATTTTATGTTGCATTATATATTGTATGATGTAGATAATGTCTAATGTTGTGAAAGATATTATATCTTATTATAACGCCACACAATATGTTATCTAATACACATATACATTTATCTCTGGTTGGTAGAGTCAAAGAAGTTCAAACTGGCCTCTGCCTTCCAGGCTTACCCAACGTAGAGAGAGAAAGGCTCGCGGAGTGCAAAGGCAGAGAGAGGACTAGAAGCATGTGGGACACCCCCATATCTTTTCGCCCAAGGCGCGCGGGTGATTATGGGGAAAGGGACAGGAGAAACTGATACGCTCGGCTACCCAATAGCAGCTCCAACTGCATTAGGAGTTCTAAGCCTGTGGCGGGGCAGAAACCGACAACCCACGCCTGGGGCGCAGAATCCTGGGTTTCAGCCTCTGCCTGGAATTGGCCTGTCTGTCTTTCTTTCTTTCTTTCTTTCTTTCCTTCCTTCCTTTCTTTCCTTTCTTTTTTTTTTTTCCCTCAGGCCACACACACCGGGGCGTGGGTGGGCTCTGTCTTGCGTCTGGAAGAGGCACTCGCCGCGCGCTCTGAGCTCTAAAAAACTTCTTTGGCTTCTCGGACGGCGGGGTTCCGTCCCCGGGCTTCGTGTCGCCGGGTTAGGGCGGCCGCAGAAGCCCGGCGCACCAGGGAGAGACCCAAGTGAGGCGCCTCGCTTCCCCACCCATCCGCAAATGAACGGCTTCGAGCGTCCGCCAGATAGGCGAGAAGGGCCCCCCACAGCTCGCAAATCCTAGCCCTGGAGCCCGTGGGATAGGCGCTCGGCTGCGTTCCGCGGCTGGGAATGGGCAGGGGAGTCGAGAACTGGCTGTTGCTTCGCCACAGCTCTCTGGGTGGAACGCCCCTCTGTCAAAGCTCGAGCCCAGAAACCCGTTTTCTAGTAAAGGTTTCAGGGTTCCGGGGAAAGAGCTCCGCCTTCCCAGATTCCAGGTCCGCTGGAGCAGCTACTCACAAATTGTATGCTCTCGGGGAAGTTTACTTGCCCTCTCTCAGACTCGGTTTTCCCATCTGTAAGATGGGGATGATAAAACTACCTACCTCTGTGAGGTGGTAGCGAGGCTTTAAATGGTTAAATGGAGTATTGTGCGGCAAGGGCTTGGCCCAGCCGGAGACTGTAGGGAGAGAGGTCCACCCCTGCTATGGTTATCCCAAGCAAGAATGACTAGCCAGAGCCCAGAACTGGAATATAGGGTAGAGTTATGGGGCCCAGTTTCCATAAAAGAGACTCATTTTAAAGGTCCAGCGGCTGCAGATGCGCACCGAGCGCAGTCCACTCTCTTCCTTCGAAGCCACACAGGACCCCCATTCCAACACTTAGCTGGAAGCCTTACCCCTCAAAGAAAACAACGCCCCACACCCCGCCCCATTTACACATCCTTAAGCCCTCCACTGGGAGCCCCGCAGCTCGGACTGCCAGGATTCAAATTCCCCGGCTACCATTTTTAGCTGTGTGCCTGTGGACACAGGCCTTCATTTCCCCAAGTACGGCTTTGCCCTTCTGTAAAATGGGTTGTTGAAACATTTTAAGGTGTCTATTTTAAAAGATCGTACAGATAAAGCAGAAGAGTCTGGCCTATGGTCAGCTGTTGCTGCTTTTATTATTTTCCTTCATTGCTCTCCCTAGAAACTCCTTTCCCTGGAAATCTTTCCGAGGAAGGGGTTCCACGGAAGTTCCTGGACCCTACCGAGTGGTTAAACGGACCAGGCTGGTCAGGACTTGGGGGCTTCTTTAACTGCAGCCCTCTACGGTTGATCTTGCTTTGCTCTTGTCCCCTCAATTTGCAGATGCGGCCACTGAGGCCCTCAGCCAACACCCCCACCCCCACCCCGCGAGCTGATCCAGATGGTGTCCTTTTGGGGACCCCCAGTTCATGGTGCCTTCTCCAGGAGCTAGAGCCCTGCGGGAGGCATCGGACCATTCACTCAACTCCTGCGTGGTCGAGCCTTTTATCCAAGTAGGTGGAGAACAAAACCTGAGCTAAAAACCTTATTTTTTTTTTTTTTCTTTGACAAATAATGGGCCAGAAAGGCAAAATCCCGGTGGGAGGCGGGAGGGCAAGGAAGCCTGGGAAAAACAGAATGCTAATGGGGGCCTGGAGGGGGCGGAAGGCCCACCCGGGCTTGGGCGCCCCAGCCGCCTCCCTTTGAAGTGCACCTTTCCAGCCGCGCTCAAGGGGAGGGCACTGGATTCCACCCCTCCCCCCCACCCCCCTGCCTCCCGCAAGGTTTTGGAGAAATTGAAAGAAGCTGTAGAAACAACTGGGGACTCTCCTCTCAGGTGCTACCTGACTCAGTCCTGCTTCCTACTTCTAGTTGACATTGCTTTTGACCTGTAGGTTCCTGGCCTCTCCCCAGACTAGGATGCATCCTCATTTCGCCCCAGCATCTACTAAGAAAAGGGCAAAAAATGAGCTCGATGTAAGTGTGATGAGGAATAATAGGAAAGACTTCAGACCTTTCAATGTGCCAGGTGCTGTTCTAATTGCTTTGCATTCTACATGCTATTACTACAAGTGGGAACCGGGGGACAGAAAGGTTAAGGAGTTTGTCCAGATTCACAAAGCGAGTAAAAGGTAAAAAGACACAAATACATACAATTCTGCATACAACGTTCTGCTTTTCTCTTAGTTTATGGAATGATCTCTTTGGTGTCCTTTCCTCCCTTACCTCCCCCCTCTTCCTTGGTTATCTTACTGGCTTAATGCTTTCTGCTGAGTAACTCCTCAACCAAGACTGCCCCTCTCCCCATTGCTCTCAGGGGGCCTGAATGAGAGGTTGCAGCTGCTCTGTCATTTTGAAGCTTTGGTCAGCAGGATTGGATTCTGCCCACCTGTTGTGTAGACATCCTGCCGTACCTGTGCCATAGAGGTGGCTTATGCAAGTGGTTTCTGTTTAGGAAGATGTTTCTCCTTGGCTACATGTGGGTGGCTCCCATTAGGAGCTATACCGAAATTCCAGCACTGACTTTTCTATTTTCCTGTGGAAGTGTCAACATTGATGAAATACACAGGAAAAGCCATGCAATCACGTAAGAACGTTGGGTGAGGAAAGGTCCAGGGAAGATTTTAAAAATCCTGCAAAGTCTTCAAAAGCTGAAAATGCCATGTCCATTAATTGAGGAAGATCTGTGTTATCTTTTTTCTCACGGGGAGAAAATAGCATTTTCACTTTTGTCTTCATAGTTAGAAAGCCTGGGACCTGACACTGTCCTTGGGCTATTTCATCTGTTCTAGTTTACGAATCAGTAACCCTTTCTTTCAGTTAACAGATGAGCCCCTACTACTAAGTGTCAGGACTTTCAAGGTGCAAAAGTAAGCAAGACAGGTGGAACCCTGTATAACTTTCATATTTTAATGTAGCAATAATTAACCAAACAGTCCGATAATTTATTTCTGAGAGGTTTTTTTTCTTTATTTACTTCATCCCACATGGCTGTCTTGTATTTAGGTGAATCTATGTACTGCCATAAAGGTGAATGTAATAATGATAAAGCAGCACTGAAATCCAGGAATTCCTTTGCTGTTTAAAAAAATGCTTTCATTAAAAAAAAAAAAGAATCTTGATTCAATGTTTAAGGAAGGATCGATTATTTTTTGTAATAAGCAACTTCGGGTATGTTTCTTATGTTTCATTCCAGGATTCCCTCACCTCTTCGAATTTTAACAATAACCTACAATTGTATTTAGCAATCTAAATACATAGATGAAGAGCTAAGAAAATAGTTTAAATTTGCCATGTTTGTTTGAAAAATGCAGTGAGTTTAATGTAAACCTTTGCCTCACACATTTGTGGACCTGGCAATTTTTTTTTTCAAGCAAATGATCAGTCAATTCCAGCATCATGGTGAATTATAAATTCTTATAAAAGTGAAACTGTGTTGGTGGGAGTATCTTGCTGTTGTCAGCAGAATCAAAACTACTTGTCCTTGCCAAAATGTTTTATCTTACAGGACATTTTCTTTAAAAGAAAAAAAAAAAAGTGAAACATGAACAACCTTACGGTGATGAAAGCTCCCTCCCCCTTTGGAAAGCACAGTGGAGGTGGCAGATCTGGCCAGCAGAGAACAAAGAGCCAAAGAGTTAACCTGAGATGGTGAAATAAAATGTAACATCAACAAAGAAAAGGCCATAGATAAATAGTAAAAGGACCAACTCACCACAAAACACCCATTGACGTTTTCCCAGAGTCCAGGCGAAGCGCTGGTGACCGGGTAATGTTGGAATGTTTTCCTAGGGTTAAAAGGAGAACCGGCAGCAAGTCTGCTCAGAATTTACAAAGTGTTTGAATAACACGGACGGTGTTTTGATAACACATTTTTAGTGGGGGTGAAAATAATAGAATTTATTGGGACATTTATATGGGCCCCCTTGGTTGTGTCTAGAGGGGGGCAGGGCAGGAGGAAGACCATAGATCATTGCACTCATCTATAACTCACCCCTGTAACTTACTCATATATGTATATATGTATGTATATGTATTTGATGTGTAATAGTCCTGCTATAGCAAAATGCTTCTCAGTGTGACTTTTAAAAGATGAATGCACTGACAGTGGTTACCTTTAAGGGGGAGAAATGGGTAAAGAGGTCACCTGGCCAGGTTGTCAATAACTTTGTGTTCTCAGGATGAGATGGTGGCAGGAAGGTGATAGGATTGCTTGAACCAACAGAGCATAAGATCTTCCATAGGATTATATACAGGCTTGGCCTTGGTTTCCTTGTAGCCTTCAAAGGGTCCTGCTTACTCCAACTCATGCTGGAAGGTGCAAGATTTGAGTTAATCCAGCCAGCATTTGGGGCTGCGGTTCCAAGGGGTCTCCACGTTTCCTCCCCAGTGTTGATGTTTTTGTTCAGTGTATTCCAATACACTGTCAGTTAAGCCACATAAAACCAGGCACCTTTCAATAAATGTCTCATTTGGATTTCATGAAGCTTGGGGTGTAATTGAAATCAAACAGCAAACAGGCTGGAAGGGGCTGTTATTTGCCCACCCAATCTAAGGAGGGTGCTGCCTGACATGTTCATGGAAGCCAGTGCTTAGCTTTCTTTTCTGTTCCTATTTCTGGGAAAGAGTGCTTAGATTTTAAAGTTTGGCTGGGATACATGAAAATATTTTTTATGTCTCTTTCCCTGATTACAAGTAAAATGGAGCCTGCAAAAGAAAATCCATTCTAAGTAGGAAATCACAGATTTGCTCATCTATAACTCTCCAGGCATTTAGACTACTACATTCCATGTGTAATAATAATAATAATAATAATGCAGTTAGTCAATCAATATAGGAAAAATCATTCAATGAGATTTCTTTATCTCTCTGTTGTCAGGAAAAAAAATCATCTTTAGTTGAAACGCTGCTCTTCATTATGTCAAAAAAAAAAAAAGAGAGAGAATTTGTTACTTAAAAATGTAATATAAATCACGTATATGTCTTCCATGTTCCCAAAATGCCAGGTCTCAGAGCAGTTTTGTACAGCCCGAATTTTGATTCTCTTTGAATTCCTCTTTATTTCCTCATCTGTAAAATGTGTTAAAGTTTGGGTCAAATTATAGAAATACTGGAGAGGTGGGGAGATGTAAACTGCAATTTCCTGCCCCAGGAGTCAACACTAATCTTGATCACGCATATCGTGTATATATTTAATAATTAGGTAGCCCTCAGAATGAACCCACTCGTTTTCAAGAGCTTGCTCTGGGGCTGGAAGAAAATCAGCCCTTTCTGATGTGGCGCGGGGGACAGCTGGCCCGCGTTATTTGCGCCAGAGTGGGTCGGAACGATGCCTGTTGCCTGCTATGGCACTTTGCCACGCGCAGCGCTTCCCTGGTCGCCTCGAAAGCAATTTGAAGGTACACGGAGGCCCGCTTTCTCTCTGTGATAAAGCGCAAACCTGATACCTACCCTCAGCCACCCTATCTCCAAATAATGTGAGATTTCATCTCACCCCTACTTTTCCCTCAAACAGCCTGCAGCTCAGGTCCAGCCTAACGCGGAGGAGCCCATGAGTAGTAACCAGGTTCCCCTAATCTGAGTTACGTCGCCAAGCTGCCCCAACCACACAGCCCCTTCCTTTCCTGTTCTCGCGTCCCTCTCACGGAATCTCCACGTTGAAAATCATGAAGTCTTCAAACACACAAAGTACTTGAAAAATTCAGTTCTTCAAGACTTTCCTGGGTCAAAATAAAACAAAAGCCGGGAGGTGGGAGTGGTCGGTGGGGTGCTCGGAGCAGAGAGCCACGCCAAACCCGAACTCAACTAGCAGGACGAGATGCTAGGGGCGCTGGGCTGAGTGCGCTCTGGGCTAGCTTTCCAGGGATCTGTTCCTGGACTGCTCTGCCCAGGACGTGCGGGGCCACCGCCCCGGCCCACTCTCTGAATGTGCTCCCTCCCCACGGGCTGTGTCTTGACCCTGAAAACCTTCTCATGCCCTCGGTTTTCACCACCCCCCAAACACTGGTAAATTCCCTGGAGCGTCCGACTGTATTACGGACCGTCTCGCTCTCTCTAACCCAGACGTGCAGATGTTTGTTTGTGCTGCTGTGGTTTGAACCTGGGTTGGAAGGCTTCGAGCCATTCTGCACTGGCGTGTGCGCGCTCAACAAATCCTGCGGCCGCCTCATCTGTTGTGGGCTAAGAGTTTCCCGTGTGATCATGTTCGGTTGGGGAAGCAGAGTCCCAACATCTCAGCCGGAAAATGCGCTCCCGGAGCGATTACAAGCCGCGCCTGTAATTGCTTATTAACAGCGAATATTCATGCTTCTCCTTATCCGCAATGAAACGTGCCTCCCCCCTTTTCGGTAATAAAACAATAAAATAAGACGGCACCGCTCTTGACTCCACGGTCTGCGGAAACGCAAGGGAGAAACAGGCAGCTGGGGCAAAAGGGCTTAATTCAATATCAAACTGATTATTTCACTAATTATTCTACCTTCTGTGTTGCGCCGCAGAGAAGAGGCGCAGGGAATCTCAGCCGCACTGCTGCTGGAGAACCTTTGTTTCTTGGTGCCAGGCCCCACCGAAGGTGGTGTGTGGGGTGGAGGGGGTCCGGGATGCAGGGAAACTGAGCTGCGGTGTATTTTAAACTGTGGAGAGTAAAAGCGATTGCCTCCTGAAAGCAGGCGTGCTGGAGCGAGGATGAGGGTGTCCCCAGTACCTCACCCCACCAGGGCTTCGGACTCATAAGCTGGTCCTCAAGGATGGCAATGGGCTCCCGCCGACCCTGGAATCCAAAAAGCCGAGCTCAAGGTCGCGCACCCTTCCCAATGAGTAAATGAGTGGGACCGAACAAAAGGGGTTCCCGTGTGTTGAAGGCCTGGGAGCCTTCCTCCTTCGAAAGGAACGTGTGCCTGAAGCTACAGCCCCCAATGAGGAAAGAGACCTCGTTTTGGCCTCTCTCCGACTCTCCCCAGATCCCCACCCTCGGGGACCGGTGCCTCCCTTCAAGCCTTCAGCTTGCAGAGCCTTTCTCGCGCCAGCCTCTAAAACCTGCTCCCGCCCCCGCATCCTCCTCTCAAGAGTGCTGAGATGACTTCTGTGGCAGGACTGGACCCCGCTACGGAGACCCCAAACCCTTTTCCCCTAAACTCCAGCAAAATACGGACACCAGGATTGATTCTCAGAGTGGGACAGAGTCTCCAAAAAAAAAAAAAAAAAGACTAAAGGAAAAGAAAGTCGCAGTCGACATGATCCAATTAGTAAATGCCTAATTGAATTAGTGTCACCTCCATCAGCCAATAGGAGAGTCCCCGGGCTGTGGGCCCGCGAAGCCCCTCCCTGGCCGCACATATATAAAGCAGCCAATGACAGCCCGCAAGTTTCCAAGTGGTCAACTTGACCCACGCTTTGGCAGTCGAGAAGGGGAGAAAGGCTAGCGCTGGTGGGTGGATGGGGACAGAGATCTAAATCCTCTTCTTCCTGGGTGTGAGTGCGGAGGAGGACGGGGGTCCAGAGAGGCAAGAAGGACAGGAAGGGAAAAGAGTGCTTTTCGGTCCATTGCCACCTCCTGCCTTCAAACTCAGTGCGCTTTCCTTGCGGAAAGGACGCTGGGTTCAGGGCGCGCGGGTGCGCGCCTTAGCCGCCCGCGTGCGGCCAGGTGGGTAGCCCCAGCGCCGGAGGAAGGGGAAGTTACCTTCCCCTCGGAAGAGGGCGCTGGCTCCCCCATCCTGCCTTTATATTAAGGCCGCGGGAGGAGAGGAAGCAGCCAGCTGCCGTCTGCGCTTTGCAAAGCATGCAGTTAGGGGAACAGCTCTTGGTGAGCTCGGTGAACCTGCCCGGCGCGCACTTCTACCCGCTGGAGAGTGCGCGAGGCGGAGGCAGCGGGAGCGCAGGCCACCTCCCTGGCGCGGCCCCCTCGCCTCAGAGGCTGGACTTAGACAAAGCGCCCAAGAAGTTCCCTGGCAGCCTCTCTTGCGAGACTGGGAGCGGGGAAGCCACAGCCGCCAGCGCGGGGGCCCCCGCGGCCATGATCAGTGACGCCGACGCCGGGGACGCCTTCGCCAGCGCCGCGGCAGTGGCCAAGCCCGGGCCCCCGGACGGCCGCAAGGGCTCCCCCTGCGGGGAGGAGGAGCTGCCCTCAGCCGCCGCCGCCGCCGCCGCCGCGGCCGCCGCCGCCGCCG
The DNA here is from genome assembly GCA_004024625.1 of Mellivora capensis. NCBI lineage: Eukaryota > Metazoa > Chordata > Mammalia > Carnivora > Mustelidae > Mellivora > Mellivora capensis. The sequence continues at coordinate 31,086 of PISX010017287.1, read as the reverse complement.
CCGCCACCGCGCGCTACTCCATGGACAGCCTGAGCTCGGAGCGCTACTACCTCCAGTCCCCCGGGCCTCAGGGCTCCGAGCTGGCCGCGCCCTGCTCGCTCTTTCCCTACCAGGCGGCGGCCGGGGCGCCCCACGGATCTGTCTACCCTACTCCCAACGGGGCGCGCTACCCCTACGGCTCCATGCTGCCCCCCGGCGGCTTCCCCGCGGCTGTGTGCCCACCTGGGAGGGCACAGTTCGGGCCCGGAGCCGGCGCGAGTAGCGGAGCGGGCTCCGGCGGCGGCGGCGGGGCAGGCGGCCCGGGGGCCTATCAGTACAGCCAGGGGGCTCCGCTCTATGGGCCGTACCCTGGGGCGGCCGCTGCGGGGTCCTGCGGAGGACTGGGGGGGCTGGGGGTTCCTGGTTCCGGCTTCCGTGCCCACGTCTACCTGTGCAACCGGCCTCTGTGGCTCAAATTCCACCGCCACCAAACCGAGATGATCATTACGAAACAGGGCAGGTGAGCGCAGCGCGGAGGGGCCCCCGAGATGAATGGCAGTTGAGTGACTATGTGGGGAAGGCCGGGGGTGAGAGAGCTGGGCCCGTTCTCTCCACGATTTGCTTGAAAAGTGTTTCTCCGCGCGCATCTCCAATCCGGTGTCCCTCCCGGTCCGCGCACCGGTTTGTGCACGGTCCTAATGTTACAGCTGTTCCCCTCCCCTCCGGTCACCCTCACCTGGACTTGCGAGAAGGAGGCGGAAATGGAAATTGAGGCTTGTCCGCAAAGCTGGATTTACTAGGTCCGCCCGCTCTGCATACCGAGCTGGTTCCTGCATACCCGAGAGGAGCCGCGGGTGGGGAAAGACGCAAAGGTTGGCTTCCTGAGCGCAATAGATGGGCTCCCGCAGTTTTTGGCGCCTGAGTCTCCACCGGGGGTCCCGGGGAGATGGGCATCGGAGGGCCGGTTGGTCCGGGTAGTTGGTTAGGTAGGCCCTGGAGCCAGACCTGGTGGGGTTCGGGACTTGAGAAAGTTCTGATACCCATCCAACTGCTAACAGCGGGTACGAATGGGGAAAGTGAAAGGTGGGAGCTGGGAGAGGGGCGCTCAGGGGAACTTTTAGCCTGACCAGTACAATTTAAGAATTTAAACGCAAACAACTGCACGTTGTTTGTTTTCCGGTACTTAAACGTAGAAAAACGAATGATTTTTAACGTCCTGGGAGAAAAATTAAGGACTTGAGTGAGAAGAGGGTGCAGTGGCATTTCAATTTGGGAAATACTGACTTTGGAGCAAATTGTTTCAGAAAAGAGATGTTCCCGGAGTTGACAACTCAAGTATTTTGCAGAGTAAGGCCACTTTTTGGACCGGTATTCTGTTTTTTTTGTGTAGGCTTTTCAATGTCCCACTCCGACCTACTGGCCCCAAGGTGCCGGCAAACTGGTCTAGGGCGGGCCTGCTCGCCGGCATCTGGGTTTAAATCGCTTATCCTGCTTCTGTTCCCTTGCCCAGGCGCATGTTTCCGTTCTTGAGCTTCAACATAAACGGACTCAATCCCACGGCCCACTACAATGTGTTTGTAGAGGTGGTGCTGGCGGACCCCAACCACTGGCGATTCCAGGGGGGCAAGTGGGTGACCTGCGGCAAAGCGGACAATAACATGCAGGGTGAGGAGAGAGGAGGCCAAGGAAGGGAGGGGAGGGTGGTGAACTCTTGATTCTGAAAACTCACATTTAAATCGAGCACTTGCCTCTCATCTGGGGCCTAGGAGTGTTAGTATGAGTTCCTTGATGTTGATGGTCGGAATCAGGGAGAGAGGGGGAGAATTGCCACGTCAGATTTCTTGCCTAGGAATATAAACTTTGATATTTTAATCAGGATCCTACCTCTCCCCGCCCTCCCCCACTTTTCCTACTAAATTCTCCTGGGTGGAAAGGGCTCCTGACACTCCAACCTTCACTTGAGAAAGCCTTCCCCAAGGCTGGGTCCACCCTTGAAAACCCAACCACTTTGCATCCCTTGTTCCCCTTCAGGCTTTAGAAGGCCCCCAAATTGACCTTCAAGAGACATTTCCTGGTGGCTCCTTTTATGTATTTGGAGGTAGCATTAAGATGACTGCCTTGTCCAAGGAAGGTATCCAAAGTACAGGGGCCCTGGGAGGGCTGTCAGTGCAGTCTAGGTGGAGAGCGAACTCTGGGGAGACTTGTGCCTGAAGACTAGCTCTTAAATCTTTGCCCAAAAGTAACAGACCTCCATCCCTCCCCTGTGTCCATGTGTAATCAGCCCTATCTGCTTGGGTTTTGTGTTTTGTTTCATTTTCTCGTAGGCAACAAAATGTATGTTCACCCAGAGTCTCCTAATACTGGTTCCCACTGGATGAGACAGGAGATTTCCTTTGGGAAATTAAAACTCACCAATAACAAAGGCGCAAATAACAACAACACCCAGGTAGAGTGACAGAGGATGGGGTGGCTTCCGGCCATAGATCTCTTTTCCTAACAAGTTTCCATACTCTTCACTGTATTTGCGATATCTGCAGTTGTTACCTGTTTGCTCACCTAGTTCTAACCTTTTTTTCTTTCTTTTTTTTTTCTTTTGACCTCTCTCATTGTCCTAGATTTCGGTTAACAGTGAGTTGACTATTAGGAGAAGAAATGCTAAAGTCTTTGGGGGACTTAGTAAACACAGAGGAAGGAGTGTTTGTCAAACAAGCACACTCAGCCAGCTAGGTTTTAAGGTTCAAAAGCAACAATGATAAGATCTTAAAAATGGCTCTAGAAAAAGGTAACTGTCAGTGGGACAAACAAGCAGGGGTCCCATTCCAAAACAAGTAGTTTGTCAAGGTTTACCTCTAAGAGACTTTGTTTGGATTCGGCAGCTCTTTCTCTCGACCATTTCCAGATGATAGTGTTGCAGTCTTTACACAAGTACCAACCGCGCCTGCACATTGTTGAGGTGACAGAGGACGGCGTGGAAGACCTGAACGAGCCCTCAAAGACTCAGACCTTTACCTTCTCCGAAACGCAGTTCATTGCAGTGACTGCCTACCAGAACACCGACGTGAGTGTCGCACGCGTCCCAAGACTCTACAGCTAGGTCCAGCATGATAAAGCACTCAAGGACTGACTCTCTTTCTCCCCTCTCTAGATAACCCAACTGAAGATCGATCATAACCCCTTTGCAAAAGGCTTCAGAGACAACTATGATTCGTAAGTGCAGCTTTTATTCAGATTTGCATGGTCATCTTCGAACAGGACATACCTCACCAGACACTCCCCAGAAAACATTCTAGAACGAGCTTTCACATTTGTTGGGGGTTTTCACCTATTTTTATTTTTGCGTGTTTTCCCCTTGGCTAATCTTGCTTTAGAATTTTCACAGGAGGGCTTTGTTACTTTCTAAAGCAATGTTAAGGGCTGAGAAATGAGCTTTTTTTTTTTTTTTTTTTAACATTTGAGGGGAGATTTGAAATTTTCATGATCTGCATTTATATACATTCCTTTTCATTTGATCCAAATTTTTTATCCTCTGAGGAATAGGTATTACTCCCCCTCTTTTATTATTATTATTTTTTTTTTACATAAGAAAAACCTAAAACTAAGAGGATGTAATTTTCACAACATTAAACAGCAAGGCCCCACAAGACCATTTACAAGTGGGATTTCTATGACCACAGCCAGCATTCCTTCCATGACACTTAGAAGGAGAGCTGTTACGCTGTTCAAGTTCTAAGACTTGCGAAGGTTGATTTTTCTATAGTTTAAATACTTAGTGCTTGGGAGGAAACTTTTTCCGTATGAGCCAAGTGTCAGCTGAAATGGGCCAGGACATCTCCTACCTCTCTCCCTCCACTCCAGCATATCTGCATGCCCAGTACAGCCCTCTATGTGAGCCTTTTTGATTTCTGGGAGGTGGTTATTTGGGGACAACATTAGGTTTGGTTTTTTTTTTTTTTTTAAGTGTTTCTCTTTATATTGTAGCATGTACACCGCTTCAGAAAATGACAGGTTAACTCCATCTCCCACGGATTCTCCTAGATCCCATCAGATTGTCCCTGGAGGTCGGTACGGCGTTCAGTCCTTCTTCCCGGAGCCCTTTGTCAACACTTTACCTCAAGCCCGATATTATAATGGCGAGAGAACCGTGCCACAGACCAACGGCCTCCTTTCACCCCAACAGAGCGAAGAGGTGGCCAACCCTCCCCAGCGGTGGCTTGTCACGCCTGTCCAGCAACCTGGGACCAACAAACTAGACATCGGTTCCTATGAGTCTGAATACACTTCCAGCACCTTGCTCCCATATGGTATTAAATCCTTGCCCCTCCAGACGTCCCATGCCCTGGGCTATTACCCTGACCCAACCTTCCCTGCCATGGCAGGGTGGGGAGGTCGAGGCTCTTACCAGAGGAAGATGGCAGCTGGACTCCCATGGACCTCCAGAACAAGCCCCCCTGTGTTCTCTGAAGATCAACTCTCCAAGGAGAAAGTCAAAGAAGAAATTAGCTCTTCTTGGATAGAGACCCCCCCTTCCATCAAGTCTCTGGATTCCAATGATTCAGGGGTATACACCAGTGCTTGTAAGCGACGGCGGCTGTCTCCTAGCACCTCTAGTAATGAAAATTCTCCCTCCATAAAGTGTGAGGACATTAATGCTGAAGAGTACAGTAAAGACAGCTCAAAAGGCATGGGGGGCTATTATGCTTTTTACACAACTCCCTAAAGAGTTCTTTTAACTTCGTCAGAATGAGCTAACTTTTTGCAGATGGACTTGGTGGTATTTTTTGTTGTCTTCTTTGCCTAGGTTTGCCAAAAAGACGTTTGCATTGCACCTCGATGCATCCCGTTTTGTGCAATCCTCTAAAAGAAGGTGCCAAAGCTTTTTGATTGCTGCAGGTAACGGAAACAAGCCTCGCATTTTTTTTTCTTTTTTAAATAAAATTAATGAAGGACTTTAAAGCGTTTTAAAAGTTGAAGGTTATTCAAGGTTCTGGATTTATTTATTGGAGGCACTAAACATTCAGAGAATCGGGCTATGAAGATTCCAGTGCTGAGCGCTAGCCGATGAGTTGAAAGCTTTGGTTCTCATTCCTATGTGTAAATCTGTAAGCAAAGAGAATCCCAGAGTGGCAAGGTGTTTTGCCTCTGGAGGAGAAGGGCTGGGCCTTAAGCTTCAACAGGGGACTTTTTGCTGTTACTTTCTGCTAGGGACAAAAGATAGCTAGGCCTGGGAGGTGAGAAAAACCATGTGTGATGGTGCTGGCTTTACCTGACTTTGATTCCTCCCAGGCTTTTGAAGCAAGCCATGTTTGGCCCTAGTTCGGGACTGTTTCACTGGCTAGGCCTCTGCTGTGGGCTGGGATGGCTGGTAGGACTCAGGAGAGGGCAGGCGAGGGAGTCGCCCAAAAAGAAAAAAAAGAGAATTTTAAAGTGTACAGTTTTGTGTGTGCTTAGATACACTGTAGAATACTGTGGGATATATTGTACAAATAGTCTACTTCTGTGTCTGAGATGATGAAAATTGGTGCTTTGGCTTTGTCACGAATTCGCAGATCACCTGACAGCAGGGCCAGGGGGTGGGGAATAGGTTCTCTCATCATCCCAGATATTGGGGAATATTCCGTTTACTTCTTAGATAGTTAAGAATGTATTCAGCTACTCTGTACTAACTTGAAACGTGTGTAAGGAAAACTCCTCTATTTCACCCCCTTTCTTTGCCATCCCCACTACCCAGCTCGGTAATGTGAAGAAACGAAAACCTGATGCCACAGCTCCTATAGGCTTTTTAGAGATCTTGGGGTTTTATGTACAGTCTTAGTCATTTTTAATAAATGTGGTTCGTTAAGGGAACAGGTATAGCTCTGTCTTCTGTACTTGGAGTTGTAATCTTTGTGTTAAAGATTTATTTTGCTTCCCTCTCCACCCTTCTCCAGTGTGAACACTGCATCCCCCTAACTACCCCCACCGGCAGGCTCTAGAATCTGTGAGTGGACGCTGTAGTCTTGAGGGGGTGGGGTTGCTTTTGTTTATCTTCTTTTTTTCTTGAAGATGAATGCGTTTATTTCCTCACCCCACTGGGAAGTCTGGACAATGGGTATTGGGCCCGTGGGGGTGGGGGAGAGGGGAGAGGGCAGAGCTGCAGAATTGCCTGTGCTTAAGCCGGCCTGGGAGACCTCAGCCCCCAGCCCTTGGATTCCGGGCCCTGCCTCGGCCCGTGACCACTTCGTTCTCTGGGCTTTTTCCTAGGCTATCTGGGGGCCACCCATCCCTGAACCCACTTGGGCTCCCCGGGAACTCCCGCGGCCCTTTGAGCGCCCACGAGTTACTGGTCCCTGCAGTGCGGCGGGAAGCGGGCCGCCCACAACTCAGCCTCAGCTCCAACCTGCGGCTTTTTTCTACACGGAGCTCCCAAGCGCCCCGGCCGCCGGCGGGCTGCTCGCCTCGGTAGCTGCTGGCCGGGGCGCGCTGCGGGCAGCCAAACTCGGCCAGGAACGCTGGGGACGCTGCGGCGGCGCGGGCTAGGGGCGGGCGCGACACTTACAAATGAGGATTCCGAGCCGTCCCGCGCAGCTCCGCTCTGCAAACAGCGGCCGGGGAGCGGTTTGCCCTGAGTCTAGCTCCGTTTATTTGACTCTCATTCCCCAGGAGGGCGAAGGCCACCCCATCCCCTGGCTGAGCCCTGGGCCCGCCGAAAAGTTAAACCCCGGAGTGGGGCGGAGGGCCCTTTGTCCCCCTGCCAGACGTCCCGCCAGGCTTATCAGCAGACGGCTTCTGGCCCAGCTTGCAAACCTTTCCAGCCCCTTCCTGACCCTCCCGGGGTAAAGGTCTGGCCGGGAGGGTCATTTTGCTAAACTGCGTGGCGCGGAAATGCAGCTGCTAAGAGGATTAGCTGCTGGGAGGCGAGCAATCAGCCGGGACCTCCTCTTCTTCCGCGCCCAATTAAGGGCGCCCGGAGCCTCTCCCCGGTTTCCCGTTCCCTGTACCCCTCCTGGGCCCGAGTTCTTCCCGCGCCGCCCGTGACCTTGGGGGCCCGGACTCTAGCCCCACGTCCATGACGGTGCTTGTTCAAAACGCTTTGCCAAAGTCGCCGGAATTTTACGACGCTAGAAGCAGAGGGTTGAAATCTGGTTTATGTATCTTTATTATGGATGACAGATTCAGACTCTGGAGGGAGGACTAGCAGCCCCCCTAATCTGGTCAGCAGCCCCGTCACCTCACAGGGACCGCAACGTACGGGGAGCTGCGACGGAATTCCGAAACAGTGTTCTGTCCTCTAGAAAGCCCCAAAATGCTGATCACCGCCGGGATAAAGCAGACTCTGGCCCCAGTCTATTTCGAGTCCTGTATATTTTTGCACCGTACAGTAAAAAGAACCGGTACTTGTGAAAAGTCCCTCGCGGTGTTTAATAGAAACGTAAGTGGCTGAGTGGCCCCAATTAACACCTTGTGATAAGGCATTCCTAAGATGGAGTGTCAGACACCAAATTGTGAAGAGATGTGTCTAATTAATCCTCCTAGGATGACACCGATAAACAAGCCTCTATTTAAATAAAGATCAAGGGCTCGGCGCCCCGTTTGTTTACATTCTCTGCCAGGGTCCCCGCGTTTGCACCCGTTCCCGGCGCAGGGTGGAGACCCGGGCTTGGGGGTCTGCTGCTCCGCCGGGGTTCGCTTCACCTTCATTCCTGCTCCAAACAAAAGCACCCAGTAAAGCGAGTAAACCGCAACGAAAGCCCCGAGGAAAACTAAGTGCAAAAAGGACCCGACTCTGAGCTGGAAATGCTGTTGTTTGCCATTTTCCACGCTGTCCTTTACATAACCATTTTTTGGTTGTTCGAGTTTTCTTTTTTCTTTTTTTAAGGCAAACGAAAAACAACCACCACAACAAAACAGCCCCCGCGTAGCCGCTGGAAGTCTTCTCGGTTTGGGGAAGAACTCTGGGCGGGGCCTTCCTCCGCTCGCCACCGCGCCCCGGCACAAGTTCGCTCCCCTCGGTTCCAGGATTCCTCCTTCTGGGTGCTGAAGCGGCGAATTGCTGGGGGGTGGGGGAGCCGCCCACTGGGAGAGGCAGGAGGAGTATGAAAAGAAGTACTTGATGGGGGAAGCTGCAGAGTAGCGCGCCGAACTGCGAACTAGGGCCGGGGTTTGGAGCCCGCTTGGAGTCCGCCGCAAAGCATCTCCCAGCTTCGTAATGGAGAGTTTCAAGCTCCCAATCAGCTTTTGGTCCTAGCCGCCTTCTCCAGACACCTCTGATTAGCTTTAAACCTGGAGGTAAAGGCAGACTCACAGTTTCCCCCTTCCTCTGCAGTCTCTTCCTTCCTTCTGATCCAAACAAGTGTGTGTGTGTGTGTGTGTGTGTGTGTGTGTTCGGGGGTGGGGGTGGGGGTGATGATGCGATTTTTTAAAGAATTTCCAGGTGTCACGGAAACGCACCGGAGTAAAAACATTATCGCATACCCCTTGATTTTAATCGAAATGGAGCCTCCACTAGGGACAGAAATTAGAACCACTCGTTTTCCACTCGCCTGGATGCTGGCTGCATCCTTCCTTTTTTCCGCGTTAGCGCCGAGATGCCCCCCTCTCCCGCCCTCCCCACGACGCTGCACGCCGACTCCAAAAGTTTGGCTTTCACCCCGCGGAGATTTCGGCGTCACCAGGAGGCACTTTTTAAAGACAATTTGCAAAACTTGGTGAGCGCGAATGAGTCCCCTTCTATGAAATCTCCATCTTCTCCGCCCCCCATCCTTCAGGTTTAGACTTTCGTGTGGACTCGAACCCGCGCAATCTGCCCACCCGCGCCTCTCCTGGTCTGGCTAAGAGGACGAGGCCTGGGTCCAACGCACACACTTGGGCTTCTCGCCCGCCCGAACCTGAATACCGCCTGAAGTTACGGGCCTTTTTTTTTTTTTTTTTTAACATGATGGGGCCGCTGACCTTTGAGGGCCACCGAATTTCCCCTTGTTACGGCTTAAAGGAAAAGTAAACTTTCTCTCCCGGAGGTCCATTTGCCCTTTTTTCCTTCGGCCCTAGGAATCCTTTGCGCTTCGCGGAAGAAGAGCGTCGAGTTCCCCAGGGGAAGGATTCAGCTGCGCCACATCCCGGGCAGGCCCCCAGCGATGGCCCCCAAAGTGCCCGGGATTCTCAAGGAGCCCTAACCGACCCCGAATCGCGAGTTACTGCTTATTCTAGGCAGCAGGGCGTGCACCCTCCACTCCCCACCTCCGGGGAAAGCCCTACACTTGCTTCTATAAGCCTGCGGAGGCGGCAGGACTCGCACACCAACTTCTGTAACTTTGGCCTCGGCTCAGCTTTCCGCGCACTGTCGAAGCGCCTTGCCCTTGGCCTTCGGGTCTCCGGGCCGTTTCAGCGCAGTTGCGGGCGCTGCTCCCCTGGGCGGCGAGCAGCCTTCGCCATCTGGTGGCCACGGCGAGTATCTGCCCAGCCGCACAGGACTTCCTTCCACTCCCCAAGTCGCCCTTTTGCCAGGTCCTGGAGCGCTCGGTAAACAATTCTTTTCTTTATCCCACTCCTGTTCTTCCCTCCTAAAGCTTCTTCGTGTGGGGGGAGGAGCTCAGAATGTGGAGTTTCTAAGACTCTGCGTTCTAGTTCTGGACCGTGGCTTCAAGGCAGCAGTTGCTTTGGGCTTCCTTGAGGTTCATTGATTTCTGAGAAGTGGGGATTTGAACAACACCGACCACGCCCAGTAGTACCCCGGAGGAAGAAATGAGATCTTAAATTAATTGCTTTGTAAGCTGTTGCGTAGCTCCAAGTGTTGGTAGGCATTATTAATTACTGATCTTATACATGATATGTGATGGCAAACTCAAATGCGTGGGCAAATGAAAGATTCTTTATTAATTCAAAAAATGACTGACATTTTCAAACATACACCAAAGAGCAATGGACCCTCATTTATCTATCTTCCAGCTACAACCACCACCAACTAATGGCTGCTCTTGTTTCCTCCTATAATACCCACCTCATTCACAAATCCCAGAAACCCTGACATCTAACCCACAATTATTTCCATACTTGGTTCTAAACATAAAGATTCTTCAAAAAAAAAAAAAAAAAAAAAACCACACACACACACAGAGATTTATAATTAATCACACCTACAGAATTAACAATAATTTCTTAATATCATGAAATATCCAAGCATGTTTCCCTTATTATCTCAAAGTTTTTGCTGTTATTCTTCTGGCTTGTTCATTTTCGACAGTTGGCTTGTCTGAGTCAGGATCCAAACAAGTCCCACACATATGGTTGATGTGTCACTTAATTCTCTCAGTCAGGGCATCTTCCCCTTGTTCTCCTCTCTTATTTTTCTATTCAATATATTGCAGAAGTCTGAGCGTTCATTCTATCTCATTGTCCAGGTTCTGGACTTTGCTGATTGCATCCCCCTGGTGACAACAGGATCCCCTGGCCCTTGTATTTCCAGTTACTTGGTAATTACAAATGAAGACTTGATCTGATTCAAGTTCTACTTTATGGCAACAATATTTCACAGGTAGTAATAGTCCATCAGGAGTCCGGTGATATCTGGCTTATCTCTCCTTGGGGTGTGCGGTTGTCCACCAATGATTGTCCGCTAGATCCATTATTTCACTAAGGGTTTCACAAAGGAAATGAATTTCAGTACATCTATTATTACCAATTCCATATACAAGAGAAAGTTGAATCAATGACAGTTTTTGTAACATATATTTTTCCCATCTTTTGGGATACAATGGACATATAATACTGTGTAAGTTTAGGGGCTACAACCTGATGATTTAAGACATGTATATATTGTGAAATGATTACCACACTAAGTTAACACTTCCATCACATCACATAATAACCACTTGTTTTGTGTGTGCTGAGGACATTTAAGATCTACTCTCTCACCAACTTTCAAGTATGTAATATAGTATCGTTAACTATGGTCACCATTTTTCCATACATTAGATCCTCAGAACTCACTCATAACTGGACCCTTTATAATATTCCACCCTTTGGCCAACATCTCCCCATTTTCCTTAGGCCCCTGCCACCAGTGCCTGGCACACATCATTTTATATATTCTCTATTTCTATGAGTTTGGCTTGTTTACATTCCACATGTAAGTGAGATCATACAGTGTTGGTCTTTGTCTGATTTATTTCACTTAAGGTAACACCCTCTAGGTTGACTCATGTTGTCACAGAAGGCAGGAATATATATGCCAGTTTTTATTAGCCATTCATCTATCAGTTACACTTAGGTTATTTCCATGTTTGAGCTACTGCGAATGAACGTGGGGTTGCAAGGATCTCTTCAGGATAGTGATTCTCAATGACACTTTGAATGTGATAAGTGGAGTAAACCAAAAAGCCAAGGTCTCTGGCCTTTACGTATCATCACAAGAAAAGAGCTATGGCCCTCAGGGAACACGGGACATAGAAAATTGAATGAGAAAATGGACAAAGTGCATGAATTGGTAAGATTTAGCAGATGATAAACATTTATTGAAAGAGTTTGCTACACACAAATTGCTAAGAAATCGCATGAAACCAGTGCATAACAAAGTGATAAAATATGTTTCTATTTGCTTTTGGGCTCCCAGGGCAAATTATCCATCTCCTAATCCCCTTAAAGGTATATTTTAAGAATTGACAAGGTGAAGCCTCATAGGCAGATCATAAGTGATGAAAAGGACTATCAGATAACATGATGGTTGTTCTAGGGAGGTGATGATTTCATACACGCCAAGTAAAGAGAAGTGATTTCTACCACTTATTTTGGAGTGAAAGGAAGGTTTGAGGAGGAGATCTAAGGAAGGGAAGAGTCGGGGACAGTCGTGGGACTTCCAGGGTACTACCCACAATTCACAGCCCCAAACTTCTGAAACTGAGATGGAATTGGTGACTGAGAATATCATGGTGATTCCAAAAAGATCAAAGGTAGATTTTAATGTGTAGATGCTGTGGCTAGGATCCTACCCCCTTCCCCATCACAGATACAGAATTGGAGCCTATTCTACAGGCCCCCAGGAAGACTATATCACTCTGTCTGTGATTGTCCCCATTTCTTTTGTAATGTCCAGTTTTAATGTCCTAAGAACCTGGCTTTCTGTTAAGTAGGACTTCTTCCTAAGTCCCCAAACCAATCAGCATTCCTGGAGTCACTGAACCAGAGAGCTGGGAGGCACCTCCGACATGGCTCTGGTACCATCCATCCCATCACGCAGAGGCAGAGCTGAAAGCCACAATGCTCCCAGGCAGGCCATGGTCCCCGAGGACTGCTTGAGCTCTGCAACATACCATGAGTTGGACCTTATTTTTATTAGTGTTAGCATAATTTTTTATTAGTGTTTTGTTGCTTTTCAGGGAATGAACAAGATTCTGAGATCAAAATGGATCAATAATTAATAATGAATCTTTCTGCTTCTTTATTTTTTCTAAGAGGCACCTGGGTGGCACAGTCGGTTAAGCATTGACTCTTGGCTGGCTCAGGTCATGGTCTCAGGGTCATGGGATCAAGTCCCGCATCAGGCTCCATGCTCAGTGTGGAGTCTGCTTGAGATTGTCTTTCTCTCTTCCTCCCCAACTCCCCCCTCCTGCCTGTGCTGTCTATCTCTCTCTAAAACAAACAAATAAATCTTTAAAAAAAAAAAAACCAAGCCTGTCATGAAGTGATGTCTATTTCTTCTAGCACTTTGACCTATAGTCCACTCTGGGGTAGTGAATCCACAGAACATATGTCTTGTATTCTACATATTTGCTGGTATTCTTAACCTTGGCAGGCAGTTATCCTTACTTTATAAATCTAAAATCCAAGAACATTCTTTAACATTTGACTTCTCCCAGGATTCCAGCTTTTTGTTGTGTTAAAAAAAACAAACAAAAAAAAAGTGATTGTTGATCTAATGAATCAGCTAATTGATTGCACTCATCACTAAATATTTAGTAGGCAGTAGATAGAGACCACATAGCTGCTTTAGAAAAGCACAGAGAAAATGAATTGAAGTAGTGTACAAAAATGCATATGCATGCCTGTATGTGGGAGTATGTATTTGTGCTCCAGAGCAAAATATCATTGAGCTATGACTACAGAATATAGAATATGATTAGAATAGAATGATATGGTGATATCTGATATTTCCTTTAGGGACTCTTCTGCCCAGAGCTGTCAGAACAGATTGTGTAAGTAGACTAGACTGAGGGAGATGATCCTCGTCATACTGATAAAACACTCTTCTGAAAGAACAGAAACAGAAGAGAGTCTCTAGGAATACAAGTGAATCTTAATCTGGAGGTGGATACCGTAAGTAACTCCTTCCCGCTACTCTGTCCCTTTCAGCAAAAAAAAATTTAGCTTGGCACTGAGGAAGAAATGTTCCATCCAGTAGGAGTCTTTATAGTCAGGGCAATAATACCCACTAAATATCCCACTGGTTTCTCTATGTTTCCTAGCCCCCTTGTACTTCGGTAGGGTCACTGGAATCCAGAGAGAACAGTGTGGGTAAGGCCATTTGCCAAAAGCTGCAGCCTTTGAAGGAAGGACTTGGGGGCTCCTGGGTGGCTCAGTGGGTTAAGTCTCTGCCTTTGGCTCAGGTCATGGTCTCAGGGTCCTGGGATCGAGCCCTGAATCGGGCTCTCTGCTCAGCAGGGAGCCTGCTTCCCCCCCTCTCTCTGCCTGCCTCTCTGCCTGCCTCTCTGCCCACTTGTGATCTCTCTCTGTCAAATAAATGAATAAAATCTTAAAAAGAAAGAAAGAAAGAAAGAAAGAAAGAAAGAAAGAAAGAAAGAAAGAAAGAAGGAGAAAGAAAGAAAGAAAGAAAGTAAGAAAGAAAGAAAGAAAGAAAGACTTGGCCAACCAGTAGTAAGCTAGCAAAGAGGAAGCCAGACTCTCATCCTGCCTCCTCCCACCCTATCCCTTGCCCGTGTTTCTGATAGGCTGACAGCACTGAGAAGCAAGAGAGTCAGGAAGTCTTCTGATGAAGTCATAGAGGTCAACCTCCTGGACACAGGAAGGGATGGAGAAGAATGGAGAGTGAACCTGGGGCAATGAAGAAGATGTGCAGCCCAGGTCTTACCCCCACCAACTCACCCCCAGTGCCTCGATTGCTAAAAGTTAGACTTCCAACAAGGTGATCTGAGATTGTTCAAGAAAAGATGTTTCAAGAATAGCTGGAAATCTGGATTCTTATATGAAAATTCCATTATTTTTGAGGATTGACAACTTATTTGAGAACACCAAACACTCTTGAGAAAGATTCAGCTATGGAACAGCTAGCTAGATTTAATTCTAACTGAATCTCAAAAATGTCAAAAGCAGGGCTTCTGCTTCAAAACAAAATGGAGTAACAGAGATATGATTTATCTTTATGCCTGGGAAAAACTTTTGTCAACTAAAACCAGACAAAATATAAGAAAAAATGGCTTCCAAGACATTGAACAACAAGACCAAGATGACTAGAGTTCTCAGGGCAGAGCTCCAAAGAGGAGGATGCTACACAGAGAGACCCCCAAGAACTGATGAGGGTCCCCCTGAACTCTCAGACTGCTGATCAGAACATGCATGTGAAGAAACTACCTGAAGCCCAGGGAAAAATCATGCAGGAGTATTAGGCAGGATTTCTCAACCTCAACACCATTTGGGGACAGATACGTCTTTCTTTAGAGGCTGTATTTTAGGATGTTTAAAGACATCCTGGCTTTTCCCAACTAGATGTCAGCAGCGACAACCCCACTTCTGAGTTGTGAAAACCAAAAGCGTCTCCAGACACTGTCAAATATCCTTTGTGGAGAAGAATTGACCCCAGTGGAAAACTACTGGCCCTCACCACTCCCTCTGACTAGGGTAGTTCCTGTTCCCACTGGCTGGAGTACAAAACGTCATGATTCATGAGGTATTGGGAAGAGTACTCAAAAGGGTCCAGTCTCAGTAGTGGACTAAACTAGCCCTAGACTAAATGCTGATTCAGTCTTATCTAATACAACCAAAAAGTAAAAGTTGGAACTTAACTACATCCCAGAAGAAAGCTCAACTGTATTTATAATAATAAAAAATAACAACCAACACATAACAAGAAAAAATTAAAAATTTGTGGCATTCCATAAAAAATACCAGACATGTAAAGAAGCAGAAAAATATGACCCAGATGAAGGAAAAAAATATATATATATATCTCAAAACCAACACGAAATGACACAGATGATAGAATAGTAGTTATTAGAATTATATTCCATATGTTCAAGAAGCTAAAAAAGAATGAATCATTGAACACTACATCAGAAACTAATGATGTACTATATATTGGCTAATTGAACATAATAATCATAATAAAAAAAAGAGTCTGGTATCCAGAATATACAAAGAAAACTTACAACTCAATAATAAAAAACATAACTCAATTTTAAAATGGTTAAAGTTTTGAAAAAACATTTAAAAAAAATAAAAAAAGGAAAGACTGAGCATGACAGGCAAAGACAAAGATGATACAAAAAAGAACAAACTGAACTTTTAGAGGTGAAAACTATAATGTTTGAAATGAAAAATATACTGAAGGAGATTAGTGGCATATCATGCATTGCAGAAGAAAAGATTAGCAAACTTGAAAGCATAGCAGTAGAAACTACAAAATGAAACATAGGAAGAAAAAAGATTAAATTGCTGCAACCACTATGGAAAACAATTTGGAGGTTCCTCAAAAATTAAAAATAGAACTACCCAGTGTGCCTGCGTGGTTCAGTCAGTTAAGTGTCAGACTCTTGATTTTGGCTGAGGTCATGATCTAAGGGTTGTGATATGAGCCCCATGTTAGGCTTGGCACGCAGTGTGGAGAGAATCTGCTTCAGATTCTCTCTCTCTCTCTCTCTCTCTCTCTGTCTCTGTCTCTGCCTGTGTCCCTCCCCCGACTGATGCTCACACACCCTCTCTCTCTCTCTCTCTCAAAATAAATAAAATCTTTTTAAAAAAATAGAACTACTGTATGATCCAGCAGTCCCACCTTGGGGTATATATCTGAAAATAAGATACCAACGGACTATATACACCCTCATGTTCATCGCAGCATTATTCACAATAGCCAAGATATGGAGACAACCTAAGTGTTGTTAGAAAGATGAATAAACAAGATATCACACACACACACACACATGAATATTATTCTGCTGTGGGAAAGAAGGAAATCCTGCCATCTGTGACAACATGGATGGACCTGTAAGGCATCATGCTAAATGAAATAAGCCAGACAGAGAAAGACAATTACTCCATGATATCACTTACATGTGGAATCTAAAAAAGAAAGAAAAAAGGAAGGAAGGAAGGAAGGAAGGAAGGAGGAAAAGAAAGAGGAAAGAAAAAAAGGAAAGAAAAGAGGAAAGGAAAGGAAAGAAAGTATCAGTATCATAGAATCAGAGAGTAGAGAGGGGTTGCCAGAGGCTGGCAGGTAAGGGAAATAGAAAAAGGTTTATAAAAGGATACAAACTTTCTGCTGTAATATGAATAAGTTCTGAGCATCAAATGTAAAACATAGTGACTATAGTTGATAACAATGTAATGAATAAAATTGCTGAGAGAGTAGAACTTAAATGTTCTCACACATACACAAAAATAACTATGTGAGGTGATGGATAAGAAGGCACAAAAAGAAGAAAAAAGAAGAAACAAAAAGAAGAAAAGGAACAAAGAATAGATTGGACAAATAAAAAACAAATAACAATGTGGTAGGTTTAAACTCAAAATAACAGTAATCATGTTAAATGTAAATGGTTTAACCACACCAAATAAAATTCAGAGGTTGTCATAGCAGATTAAAAGGCAGGACATAACTATATGTTGCCTATAAGATGCTCACTTTAAATATAAAAACATACTCAGGTTAAAATTTAAAATATTAAAGAGATATATGTGCTAATACTGATCAAAAGAAATCTGGAGTGGCTATATTAATATCAAAGTAGACTTTAAAGAATAAAGCAGATTATTTCATAATGATAATGAAATTTATCAGTAGGTCATAATAATCCTAGGTGTTTATGAATCTAATAACAAAGACTTATCCCGGGTTTCAGTAACATTAAAAAAAAATAAATGACCCCCCCATCAATGAAATTATCATGGTTTTAGACTAAAAATAAAACTATGATTGTCTCCATAGATGGTCTCCATAGATGAAGAAAAAGCATTTGATAATATCTGATATTCACTCTTGGCAAAACCTCTCGGCAATCTTGAAATAGAACTGAATTTCCTCAACCCTGTTACAGGACATCCATGAAAAACCCAGAACTAACTTCATACTTAATAGCAAAAATAAGAATATATTCTCCACCAGATTAGGAACAATGTTTCCTCTCACTGTTTCTACTCAGTGTGATACTGGAGGTTCTAAAATAGTGTAAGAAAGAAGAAAAATCAATAAAAGCCTCACAGATTAGAAAGGTTGAAGTGAATCTGTTTTTGTTTGCAGATAACATGATCATAAATAGACAAAAATTCTACAGTCATTAAAACTAATATCTTATTTCAATAAAGTTGTAGGATAAATGATCAGTACACACAAGTTTATTGTATTTTTTACATACTAGCAACAATCAGAAATTGAGTTAAAAATACTACTTAAACATAATATAAAAAATACGAAATTCTTAGATATAGAACTGACAAAAGATGTATAAGACCTATGCTTTAAAAACTATAAAACGGTGATGAGAAAACTTAAAGAAGGCCTAAATAAACAGGGAGATATATTATGTTCATATCAAAAGGCTCAATATTGTTAAAAAGTTAATTCTTCCCAAATTGATACATAAATTGAGCAGGCTTTTTTTTTTTTCTTTTAAATTGACAAGCTGATTCTAAAATTCCTTTGGAAATGGAAAAGACTTAGAATAGCCAAAACACTTGAAAAAGAAGGATTCTGTCTTTAAGGTTTTTTATAAAACTGCACTAACCAAGTCAATCTGTGTATATATACATATGTATATGTATATGTATATGTACACATACAGTTGGCATAAAGCCAGACAAATAGACCAGTGGAACTCAGTAGGGTGTTTAGATGTAGGTTCTCACAACTGATACTTGACTTTCAACGAAAGTGCAAAACCATTCAGTGGACGGAGGGTAGTCTTCTTAACAAAAGGTTCTAGGATACTTGGATAATCATATGCAATCTATGTTCCACACTGTATTTAAGCATCTGTTCATAACGGATAATAGACTTACCCATAAAACCTAGTATTACAGCATTTATAGATTACATAGTAGAAAAGCTTTGTGATCTTGGTCAAGCGAAGACTTCTAAGGTCTGACATCAAATGTACTATTCTTAGAAGAAAATACTGGTACATTGGACTTTATTAAAAGTAAGAACTTCTCTCTCTCTTTTTTTAAAAGATTTTATTTATTTCTTTGTCAGAGAGAAAGCACAAGTAGGCAGAGTGGCAGGCAGAGGCAGAGAGAGAACCAGGATCCCTGCTGAGCAAGGAGTCCAATGTAGGACTGGATCCCAGGACCCTGGGATCATGACCCGAGCTGAAGGCAGCCGCTTAACTGACTGAGCCACCCAGGGATCCCAGAACTACTGCTCTTTGAAAGGCATTGCTGAGAGAGTAAAAAGACAAGCCATGGAATGGGGGAGATATTAATCTCTAGAAATTTTACACCTTTGTCCTCACTCAAGAAAAAATAAAGATTGACTCTTATTTATATTAATTTGGACCAAATTTATATTTTTGAGATGCTAAGCATTTCTAGCCAGGATGGTATGCCTACTTACTGAAGTCATATTTTATATCTTTTAAAAATATGTTGTGCTTTTCTTTTATAGATTCTAATTTGTTGCTGAAAACTTGTTCCTATGTATTATATTGATTAATCATGAATGAGGAAGTTTTTTATTTTTCATTTTAAAATTTATTAATGATATTTTAAAAGCTCTTGATTTTTCCTTATACAACTTGTATTCAGCTCTTTTACCCAATTCTCTAGTTTACACTAAAATTTTATAATAAAGTTTCTCAGTGTTGTAAAGGAGATCTTGTGTCTTTATTTCTACTATACATAATACTGATTTTGTTTTCTGTTCTTACTATTTTAGGTAGGTTCTCTAAAACAATGTCTACTTAAACCACAGGGAGAATTTATTGACAGGGGGTTGACAAAAGCTGAGGAACCATGCTTGACATTAGGGCATTACTTGATATTTTCATCCATTTATACATAGTTTTTTCAAGGTTCAAGTCATGGAAGACAATTGCAACTGGCTGGGCTTGGGTTTCTTACTTACACTTGGCAATATGAGGGCAATGAAAGGATAGCGGTCTCTGTCAACTTTCC
Organism: Mellivora capensis; assembly: GCA_004024625.1. Taxonomy (NCBI): domain Eukaryota; kingdom Metazoa; phylum Chordata; class Mammalia; order Carnivora; family Mustelidae; genus Mellivora; species Mellivora capensis. The sequence goes on along the minus strand of PISX010017287.1, from coordinate 11,799 downwards.
AATTGGGAGGTCAAGTAATCCAGACACAATGCACTAGAGTAAAAAGAATGCACATGAGAAAGACCAGAATGGATGCCAGGTTTCAAAAAATGAAAAATTTCTCCTTGAATGGACTTCTTGTCAGAATAGCTTGGGTATGATATCAGTGCTCCTGATCCCATTAGTCCTAAAGCTCCATTGCCTTCATTAAGAACATTCCATAACATCCCCTGTATTAATCTGATCATGCTGTCATAATGAAATACCACAGACTGGGTGGCTGAAACAACAGAACTTAATTTCGGATAGTGCTGGAGGCTAGAAGTCCAAGGCCAAGGTGCTGGCGACGTGGGGGCTGGTAGGTGGCCATCCCCTCACCGTGAGCTCACATGGCCTTTCCTCGGTGCCTGTGTGAAGGGAGAGAGAACAGGCTGGGATCTCTTCCATCTCTTCTTAAAGGGGCACTAATCCCATCATGACAGCCCCTACCTCATGACTTCTTATCACCCTAACCCTCTCCAAATGGCCTCATTTCCAAACACCATCACATTGGGGTTTAAGTCTCCAACAAATGTATTTGGGAGGAAGGACACAATTCAATTCATAGCACCGCCTTTATTATCCTGAAATAAAATTCATAAATAGTATACTGCCTATATTCACAATTTTATGAAGTGAATATGATCACCTGAAGTATAAAGGAGACATTTAAAAAGTAATTCATAATAAAATGATACATTGACAAGAGTGTGAGAGTACAAATCTACTAGAAAATATGAGTAGTTAAATATTTAACTACAGGGGTGCCTGGATGGCGCTGTCGGTTAATCGTCTGCCTTTGGCTTGGGTCATGATCTCAGGGTCCTGGGATCAAGCCCCACATTGGGCTCGCTGCTCATCAGGGAGTCTGCTTTTTGCTCTCACTCTCCTTCCATGTTCTCTCTCTCTCTCAAATAAATAAATAAAAATCTTTAAAAAAATTTAACTACATGTAGAAATTCCATGACTATACATATATAAAATGTAGACTGACTTTTGTGGGTGGGCTGGTGATTCGAATATCATGAAGCTGAAATGAAAAACAACTCCTAGTAACATTTTGATCCAAACAAAATACAATCTTCTGTTTATTTAAATAATGATTGTGTGTCTATACATTCAGTTATTATTAAAACCGTGCTATTTGAGGGGGGGTTGTTTTTATATGATACTTGTGTTTTATTTGCATTTATAAATGTAGTATTTTCTCTTTTTTAAGATTTTATTTATTTGAGAGAGAGAGTGAGAGAGAGAGAGAGAGAGCACAAGTGGGAGGAGGGGCAGAGGGAGAGGGAGAAGCAGACTCCTCTGCCAAACAAGGCACCCTGTGCAGGGTTCAATCCCAGGACCCCGGGATTATGACCTGAGCAGAAGGCAGATGCTTAGCAGACTGAGCTACCTAGGCACCCCTAGTATTTTCTTTTCTATTTAAGTCTTTACTTAAATTCCAGTTAGTTGGGGAACCTGGGTGGCTCAGTGGGTTAAAGCCTCTGCCTTTGGCTCAGGTCATGATCCCAGGGTCCTGGGATCGAGCCCCCCATCGGGCTCTCTGCTTGGTGGGGAGTCTGCTTCCCCCTGTCTCTCTCTGCCTGCCTCTCTGCCTACTTGTGATCTCTCTCTCTGTCAAATAAATAAATAAAATCTTTTTTAAAAATTCCAGTTAGTTAACATGCATGTAATATAAGTTTCAGATATACAATATAGTGATTCAACACTTCCATGTATCACTTGGTGCCCTCCTGAATCCCCCATCAAAAGTGCACTCCTGGGGGCGCCTGGATGGCTCAGTGGGTTGAGGCCCCTGCTTTCAGCTTGGGTCGTGGTCTCAGGGTCCTGGGATCAAGCCCCGCATCGGGCTCTCTGCTCAGTGGGGAGCCTGCTTCCCCCTCTCTATCTGCCTCTCTCTCTGCCTACTTATGATCTCTGCCTGTCAAAATAAATAAAATATTTTTTTAAAAAGTGCACTCTTGAATCCCCATCACCTGTTTAACACATTCCCCCTACCTCTCCCCTCCCCTCTGGTAACCACCAATTTGTTCTCTATAATTGAGAAGTCTGTTTCTTGGTTTGCCCCTCCCTCACTTTTCCCCCCTTTGCTCGTTTGTTTTGTTTCTTAAATTCCATATATGAGTGCAATTACATGATATTTGTCTTTAACTGACTTACTTCACTTGGAATAATCCTCTCTAGCTCCATCCATGTTCTTGCAAATGGCAAGAGTACATTCCTTTTTTATGACCAAGTAATATTCCTTGTATACATTTATCACATTCTCTTTATCCATTCACTAGTCAATGGACACTTGGAGTGCTTCCATAACTTGGCTATTGTAGATAATGCTGCTATAAACATCGGGGTGCATGTATTCCTTTCAATTAGTATGTTTGTATTCTTTGGGTGAGTACCTGGTAGTGCATTTGCTGGATCATAGGATAACTCTATTTTTAACTTTTTGAGGAACCTCCATATTATTCTCCACAGTGCCTGCACTGGTTTGCATTCCCACCAATGGTGCAAGAGGGTTTCCTTTTCTCCACATCCTCAGCAACACCTGTTGTTTCTTGTGTTGTTGATTTTTGACATTTTGACAGGTGTGAGATGGTATCTCACTATAGTTTTGATTTGCATTTCCCTGATGATCAATGACATTGAGCATCTTTTCTTTTTAAAAGGTTTTATTTATTTATTTGAGAGAGAGCACAAGCAAGGGGGGAGGTAGGCAGAGGGGGAGGGAGAAGTGGTCTCCCTGCTGAGCAAGGAGACCGACTGTGAGGCTCCATCCTAGGACCCTGGAATCATGACCTGAGCCAAAGGCAGATGCTTAACCGACTGAGCCACCCAGGCACCCTGGTCATCTTTTCATGTGTCTGTTGGCCATTAGTATATCTTCTTTGGAAAAAATGTCTATTCATGTCTTCTGCTCATTTTAAAATTCAATTAATCATTTTTGTGGTGTTGAGTTTTTTAAGTGTTTTTATATATTTTGGATACTAACCCTTTATGAGAGGTCATTTGCAAATATCTTCTTCCATTCCCTAGGCTGACTTTTAGTTTTGTTGATTGTTTCCTTTGCTGTGCAGAAGTTTTTTTTTGACGAAGTCCAAATAGTGTATTTTGGGGTTTGTTTCCCTTGCCTCAGGAGATATATCTAGAAAGAAGTTGCTGTGGCCAATGTCAAAGAGGTTACTGCCTGTGTTCTTTTCTAGGATTTTTATGGCTTCATGTCTCACATTTAGGTCTTTCATGCAGTTTGAGTTTATTTTTGTGTGTGATTTAAGAAAGTGGTGCAGTTTCCTTCTGCATGTTGCTTTCCAGTTTGTTTGTCCAACACCATTTGTTGAAGAGATTGTCTTTCTTCTATTGGACATTCTTTCCTGCTTTGTCGAAGATTAGTTGACCATAGAGTCAAGGGTCCATTTCTGGGCTCTCTATTCTGTTTCATTGATCTATATGTCTGTTTTTGTGCCAGTACCATACTGTTTTGATCACTACAGCTTTGTAATACAACTTAAAGTCAGAATCTGTGATGCTTCTGGCTTTGCTTCCCTTTTTCAAGGTTTCTTTGGTTCTTTGGAGTTTTTTGTGGTTCCACAGAGATTTTAAAATTGTTTGTTCCAGCTCTGTGAAAACTGTTGGTAGTGTTTTTGATAGGGATTGTTTTAAATGTGTAGATGGCTTTGGGTAGTATAGGCATTTTAACAATATTTGTTCTTCTAGTCCATCAGATTGGAATGTCTTTCCATTTTTTGTGTCATCTTCAATTTCTTCCAGCAGTGTCATATAGTTCTTAGAGTACTGGTCATTCATCTCTTTGGTTAGGTTTATTCCCAGGTATCCTGTTGTTTTGGTGAAATGGTAACTGGGATTGATTCCTAAATTTCTTTCTGCTGTTTCTTTATTGGTGTATAGAAATGGAACAGATTTCTGTATGTTTCTTTTATATCCTGCGACTTTACTGAATTCATTTATCAGTTCTAGCAGTTTTTTTTTATTTTCTGCATAGAATATCATATCATCTGAATCACAGACCTGAACCCCCGAAACAAATAATACATTATAGTTTAATTCATTGAATTTAAATTAAAAAAGAATCAACCTAGAATGGAGTTGAAAAGAAAAAAGAAGAATATCATATCATCTGCAAATGGTAAAAGTTTTACTTCTTCCTTAAATGGATGCTTTTTATTCCCTTTTGTTGTCTGACTGCTGTGGCTAAGACTTCTAGTATTACGTTAAATAACAGTGGTGAGAGTGGATCATAGAGGAAAAGCTCTCATTGAAGATGATGTCAGCTGTGGGTTTTTGGTATATGGCCTTTATTATGTTGAGGTATGTTCCCTCTAACCCCGCTTTGTCGGGGTTTTTTATCATAAATGGATGTTGTACTTTGTCACATGTTTTTTCTGGCTCTATTGAAATGATCATATGGTTCTTCTCCTTTTCTTTATTAATATGGTGTTTCACATTGACCGATTTGAACCACCCTTGCAACTCAGGAATAAATCCCACTTGATCATGGTGAATGCTTTTTAAAATGTATTATTGGATTCAGTTTGCCAGTATTTATTGAGAATTTTTGCACCTTTGTTCATCAGGGATATTGGCCTGTAAGTTCTCATTTTTAGTGGAGTCCTTATCTGATTTTGGCCTCAGAGTAATGCTACTTTTGTGCTTATATGTAAAATGGAACTACTAGGTTCTAGGTTGTTATTAGTTCTAGGTTCTAGGTTCAGATTGTTATTAAAAGTATGTTCTTCTGCAAGTAGTATAATATGGTAAGGTACCTGCTGACCAATAAGATAGACACCAGCTTTAGAGCTGGTGGCCCACCACTGTGCTAACCATTAACCCTTTGATTGATGGATTGTATTTGTGTGTGTGTGTGTGTGTGTGTGTGTGTGTTTATTTTGGAGGGTTTCTAGGGGGTCCTTAGGGAAGAAGCTGTGGCAGTTGGGGGCATCTGGGAGGGGCTGGCTGTTTACTGATCAGCATATTTGTATTCTATTCTTTTAAAAATTGCTTCAAAATATTTGCCTCTCTTTGGGTTACCTCTAGTGCTATTCTGTTAAAAATCATTCACTTCTTTCAGTACTCTCTTATAACCATTTTATATTCAGATATGCCTGTGTTTATAGCTTTTTAAAAATAATTTCTAATGTTGTATATTTTTATTTGTTCTCTGTTTTCCCATGGTTTTTTAGAGTTTTATATATTTTTCTTTTTAAAATCAGTGTTTGGTTCTTCTCTGTTTAATTAAGCCATAATTTTATTTTTTATTAAATTCTCTTGATCAGGGGCTTATACCATTTGTAGTTTCTTATGCCTATTTAGTTCATTATTTTCACTTTTTAATTTTTACTGATAAAAACATTTAAGGCTACAGATTTTCTTATAAGTATCTGATTGTCTCAAATATTTTTTTTTTAACCTTCCTTCTAGACTCAGCTAAATTCCTACATTTCAACTTATTGATGTTTTTCAGGCTTCTTTTTTTTTTTTAAACTAACTTTACTGGAATCAAATTTACATAAATTAAATGAACACATTTTAAGTATGCAGTTGAATGAGTCTTAACACATGTATAATATAAAATATTCCTCTGATCTCAGAAGATATCTTTGTGTCTTTTACTGGTCCAAACCCAATCTCCACGCCCTGGCCTAAGGCATCCACTAATTTGTGTTCCATCCTTTTAACTTTCCACAACTTCATATAAATGAATCATACAGTGTGTGCTGTTTTGTTTCTAGCTGCTCTTTAATATTAATATTAAACAAAGAAATACATAGTTCTAAGTCTGCCACCTTATAAGTGCTTAATAAATCTTTGCTATTTTTACTGCTATTCTGGGACAGGATTATAAACAGTCTGTACCTCTATCTCTGTGCATGCATTCATAGGTGGTCAATACACCCTTTTTAGTTCGACTGTGGAATATAGTTAAGCGGCTGCCTTCGGCTCAGGTCATGACCCCAGCGTCCTGGGATCGAGTCCCACATCGGGCTCCTTGCTCGGCAGGGAGCCTGCTTCTCCCTCTGCCTCTGCCTGCCACTCTGTCTGCCTGTGCTCACTCTCTCGTGCGCTCTCTCTCTCTCTCTCTCTCTGACAAATAAATAAAATCTTAAAAAAAAGTAAAAAAAAAATATAGTGAATTTTAAACAAGTATTTGCAAATATCGTGTTAGATACTGTGTAACCACTTTGCAAACATTGATTCACTTATTGCTCGGAATGACCCTATGAGCAAAGTATGTGGTCCTCACGTAACAGGAGGCACTGACGTACAGAGGGTCAGAAAACATGTCCAGCTCATTTATCCAGCAAATGACAGAGCTGAAGTTTCAACCCAGGCATTCAGGCTGCTGAATCTTGGTGCTTAAACACTGTGCCATGGGGTGGGTCCATGAAGTGCAATCTTAGCACAAATCATGTGTTCCAGAATGTCCTTCATTCTCACAATATGGGTACTATTATCAGGTGGACCGATGAGATCGCTGATAGTTGAGTGATCTAAAAGTCCCAAGACTCTTCAGTATCCGCAAAGCTGATTCCAAGCTCAATGATTTCCCACGTCTTTTTTTTTTAAAGATTTTATTTATTTATTTGACAGATCACAAGTAAGCAGAGAGAAAGGAAGGGAGGAAGGGAAGCAGGCTCCCTGCTGAGCAGAGAGCCGATGCAGGGCTCCATCCCAGCACCCTGGGATCATGACCTGAGCTGAAGGCAGAGGCTTTAACCCACTGAGCCACCCAAGCGCCCCTGATTTCCCACTTCTTGATGTAATTTCTCTATTCTCCCACAACCCATTACACTTCTAGAGTTACAAGTCAACTTTTGTAGACGTGGTCTGCATATTCAATATGAGCAGTATTGGCAAAATCTCAATCTGCTGGTCAGTTTTGGGAACTGCAGTAAAACTTAAAGCATCCCTCTTCTCCGGGACCTCCTTTTTTTTTTTTTTTTTTTTAATGCTTTAAATGCTTCTCATTGCCCACTAGAGGGCAGATTTGTGTCACCACTCTTTTTTTCAAGCGTGGAAAAAGGATGCCCAGTGGAGCAGGCAGAAAGAACCACAAGCTGAGAGCAAATACTGTCCAGCAAATTAAAATGTGGGTGATCTTACCTCCTTGGTAGACAACTGATGAGACGGAAGATCAGAAAAAAAATCTTGGGCACATTTTGAGGACCTCGTGCCCTGTGATCACTTTCTTACTACTGCAGAAAGTGAAGGAATGATGATTCCGGGATAACCTGTTCTTGTTTCTTCCTCTTTGTGAAATGTCCAGCCACTAGGGTAGGGACCCAGAGACATAGGAATCAGGAGCCGGTAACACAAGGCTTGGGAGCAGGATGGGTTCTTCTGTTGGGTTGGAGTTCTCAAGCCTGGTGCTAAGAATAATGAGAAAATGCGCGGCTCTAATTGAGGACCTGTGCTCAGGTGCTCACAAAGGTGATCTGCTCCCAGCCAAGTTGCAGTGGAGAGCTGTGGGGCAGTCGTCCATGGCCGGGCTTGCTGGGCGTGCTCCCAGGCAGCTGGTATTCCCTGACGAGCCCCAACAGGATAAGGCAAAGCACCCATGTCTGTGTCATTGTCAGTCTGGCTGGCCCTGATTCCTATTACACGCTACTTGGACTTGGTGAGGGATGGGGGGAGGGGGGAGGGGTGATCTAGCTATGAGAGCTGCCTTTCTGAAGGTACTGGAAGCCTGGAGCTTCTGTTTCCCACAGCCTTTCCTAAGTGGCTTATAGCTGAACCCAATCACAAGGTCTCCAAGTCCAGCTGGGGTGAATGCAAGGACATCATGCTCTTTTCCAGAACTAAAACCACAATCTTGGGGACTAAATGTCTTTATATCTAAGTGGAAAGGATGGGTCTCTCTTGTTTGGCTCCATTCCCAAGCAAAGGTGCTATTTGCCGCCTATTTTGGGTGGTGGACCTCAGGCTCACCTCTGTCATTTGAATGTATGTGACATTTCTTGGTTCTGTCCTTTCTGAGCACCCTGCTTCTCGAAGCTCAATTCATGTCTGATGGCTTGTCCCCCATCCCCAGCTGTTTTGTGGTCAGTAGAAACAACAGGCTGCTCACAGCAAGTCCCATGAAAGGAGGCCCGGGGAGCCAGGATGGATACATACTGGGAGCTGGGAATTTAGGTGGCCCTGTGGAAGTAACTTAGGGCCATCATTAACCAATGGGCACTGGAGGTCCTTAGCAACCTGGACTTTTGTCATTTTATGGTGCATCTTCTGTAAGGTTTTCTGCCAAGAAAAGAGAAAAGTTGTGTCTCTAGGTCCCATTTATTTCACGAAGTAAATACTCACAGTAAATACTATGGAGCAGTTCAAAGGATGGCGTAAGAGGATTCTGAGCTCTAGGACTGTTTCAGTCTTAGAACCACTACTTACTCTCTCTCGTAGCCTCAGCCTCCCCATGTGTAAAGCCAGAATTCTGAAACAATCTAATTAATAGCTGGGGAAAGTGTTGAGTGGAGGGGCATTTGTGAAGTGCTTAGTGTGGTGCTGGTCCCACTACACATGCTCAGGAGAGGATGGCTATCCTGTTAGCGCTTGAGAAATTCTACAAAGGGGAGTCCCTTTGTAAATCTGTGATGGCAGTAGCTACCGAAACGCGGCCCTCTTGCTGACTTCTACACCCTGAGTGTTCCCACTTGTTAACTGTTTTCTTTAAAACGTTTTTATTGGGGCACCTGGGTGGTTCAGTCAATTAAGCGTCTGCCTTCGGCTCAGGTCATGATCTCAGGGTCCTGGGATTGAGCCCCGCATCAGGCTCTGTGCTCGGCAGGGAGCCTGCTTCCCCCTCTCTCTCTGCCTGTCTCTGTGCCTACTTGTGATCTCTCTCTCTCTGTGTTGAATAAAGAAAGTCTTTAAAAAAATAAAATAAAACATTTTTATTTGAGGGGCGCCTGGTGGCTCAGTTGGTGAAGCGCCCAGCTCTTGATTTCAGCTTAGGTCATGGTCTCGGGGTTGCGGGATGGAGTTCTGTGTTGGGCTCCACGCTGACTGTGTGGAGTCTGCTTGGGATTCTCCCTCTCCCTCCCTCTGCCCTTCCCCGCACCCCTCGCTTGTGCTCTCTCTCTCTCAAAAAAAAAAAAAAAAAAGTTTTAAAATGTTTTATTTTCCCTTTTTCCCCCACATTTTTTATTTAAATTCTCGTTAGTTAAAATAGAACATAACACTGGTTTCAGGAACAGACTTTAGGGATTCATCACTGCATATAACCCCCAGTGCTCACCACAACACGTGTCCTCCTTAACACCCAACCCCATCTAGCCCATCCCCCACCCGAAAACCTTTTAAAAACTCATTTTCTCTCTTTGGTAGAGGTTGCCTTGTGTGACTTTCGCACCACTCGCACAGAGAAGCTGGAAGAAAGGAAATGTAAATACGCCTCGCTCTGTGGAGGACTTTTCCAGTCTAGCCAGCAGAAGCGATGATGAAACCAAGGTCAGAGAGTTGGAAGGCCCTGAGGGGCAGAGCCAAGGCCTGAGTCATACTTTGTGTTGCTATTAAAATTCTCACCCGCCCAGATCCTGTTCCTTACAAGTCCTGTGTAATTTATTTCAGAGCCTGTCCCTAGCGAATCTGTGTGTTTGCTCTAACATGTACTTATGATGCAGCAAAACTTCATCTCACTGGTTTTCCTCCGGCGCGGGTTCACAGCACAGGCTTTCCCCTCCTTTGGGTTGGAGATTACTCACTGGGACTCTCCTTTCTCCTCAGCTTGTTCTCTCCCTTCTTGCTCGTCTGAATTTCCCCCTTGGGATGGGGTGAAGAAACCAAACAGTTGTGTCACAGTAGTCAAGCCCTGACTGAACCCTGAGGAGCTCGGCTGCTGGAGCTGTCCTCTCGCAAACAGGGATTCAAGGCAGCACGGCCGATGGAACCCATTCTGCCGGATAAGGGGATGTTTGGTGGGGGGAATGGGCATATGTTGGGGGGCCTTGGAGATGAAACCACAAAGCTGGATCACGGAGGCTGCGGCCCTTTATGTGCGTCATCAATGAGCATTCATTCAGGCTTTAACTTCCACAAGTCGCTGAGATAAAGAGGTACATTACATGTGGTTCCTAACCTTGAGATCCATTATCATCAATGTGGAGAAAGAGATATGTGAATACATTAGAAACAAACAGGATGGTAACTAACAACAGCCAGTATTTGAGGAACTCAGATGAGGAAGGAGGATGAAACCCCCTCAGGTCTGGTGGGATTCTAGGAGACTTAGAAGAAGGATAAAACCATATCGTAACTGGAATTTGAAGAAAAATTAGGACTCAGGTAGGGACGCCTGGGTGGGTTAGTCATTTGAGTGGCTGCCTTTGACTCAGGTCATGATCCCAGGGTCCTGGGATCAAGTCCCCCATTGGGCTCCTTGCTCAGTGGGGAGTCTGCTTCTCCCTCTGCCTGCTCTGCCTGCCGCTCCCCTTGCTTGTGTGTGGGCTTTCTCTGACAAATAAATAAAGTCTTTAAAAAAATTAGGACTCAGGTAAGCAGAGTAGAAGGGCAATGTCCATATAGGCTTGCTGAACACTGAGTATACTGTATGGCTGGTGTTGTCAGTCAGAATTCTTTTGGTGTCCAGACCAAAACTCCACTCGAATTACAGACAAATCCAAACGACCCATATAACAGAAATTCAAGGCATCGCGCTGGCTTCGGTTCTCAGAGACGCCATGGGGACACTGTTACTCTTCCTTTGGCCCTGTTCTTCCAAGTGTTGGCTTTATTTACGGGTAGGCCCTCTGCATAGATAGGGCTACTTAGGCTCCAGAATTCCCCCAGCAGCTCAGCAGTGCTTCCGGGACTCTCATGAGCCTGGCTTGGATCAAGGGTCTATCATGAGTCAATGACCATGACCAGCAGCATGGAATTCTCTGGTACCAGATCTGAGTCATATGCACTCCTAGAGCCAGGTGGTGGGGACAGTCCAAACTGAACCTCATGAACTGAGAGTGGGAGAGGGGAAATCAGGATGCCACTGCCAGAAGAAAGGAATCGTGTCTGGGTAGGGGAAAACAACAGATGTCCCTTGTCGTCTCACCCATTAGCAATCTGTTGGCAATGGTTCATATCAACTCTTTTAGTTTTATACTTCCTTTATATGAGTATCAGAGGTTCCTGAACACAACATATTCTCAATACTTGACTCTAAATCTCAGACAGCAGGGGTGTCTTCTACATTTTTATTGATAGGAGATCCATTTGATGACTAATTCAGGCCCTCAGAGAAAGGAACACTAGAAAATCCTCATTCATGAAATTAGGACCACACTATTTCCCTCTTGCTATGAATGCTTGTTTGACCAAATTACTGAGATAAAATACTACTTTGGCATTCATGGTGTATCCCAGTCAGTTGTCCTAAGAGGTCAACATGGGAGAGCATTCAACCCAATAGGAAATGGGAATCTACATATATTTCAGGATATTTTTGTCCCTAAGGATGGTAGTGACCAAAATCATAGCCCTCTCCAACCAAGAGACAATGTCATTGTTCTATTATTTCTTAATAGAGAAACACTCAGGATCAAGATAGAAGTGCAAATGAGCTGAATTGTGCTTGCAAATCGGGACTTGGCAAATGTATTTGGCAATGAGCCATGTTCTTTTCTGTTCTGAAGGCTTGGCATTGATGAAAGATGCCTAAAGCTACACTCAGCATCTGTATCATGAGGTTCTCAGAAACTTAGCAAAAGCACTCATCTGTTGTTTGAAACTACAAGACAACTTGTTCCTCTAGACATTAATACTCAAGCTTTTTTT
>PISX010017286.1:13809-44082 GCA_004024625.1 Mellivora capensis | reverse complement strand
TCCGTCTCTTGTTCACTGCTGTATCCCCAGCACCTCAAGCCCTGCCCAGCAGGGACGAAGGTGCTAGATAAACATTTTGAGTAAATAAGTGAACAGAAGAGAGAGGCGGATACAGATATGGTTACAGATGCAGACACAGAGATAGATCAGGGTCACCCACAAGTCAGGCAGATTTTACCAATGGCTTCCTTCCAGAGGGAGACAGGGAAAGTGACAAAACCTCCACGTGCACAATGACGCTGATGCTTCCCTAAAGAAAACTTGGCCTCTTAGCGTCAGGCTTGCCTCCTTGTTGACTTAGGAACCTCTGCCAGGTAGAAGTAGTATTTCTGCAGAATGTTAGCACTAAAGCAATCTGAAGTTCAAGCCCTTGGTGGGGAAATGGACCCAGAGAGGGGGTGAGTTTTGCAGACAGCAGCAACCGAGGCCTGCAGAGCACTGCTCACTGCAGCAAGCGTCTTCCCATCCTTGCCTGTACTTTGCTCTGCACAACAGTTCTACTGGGCAAGTGGCAGCAAGATTGGTGGCATTATAATTACATTTAAATATAGTTTATTAGCCTCCCGAACTGTGCATTTAAAGATGGGCAAGATGCAAATGGGGCAAAGAACCAAGATGCCCTTCAACAGACGAATGGATAAAGAAGATCTGGTCCATAGATATAATGGAATATTACTCAGCCATCAGAAAGGATGAATACCGAACTTTTGTATCAACATGGACGGGACTGGAAGAGATTATGCTGAGTGAAATAAGTCCAGCAGAGAGAGTCAATTATCATATGGTTTCACTTACTTGTGGAGCATAAGGAATAACATGGAAGACACTGGGAGATGGAAAGGAAAAGTGAATTGTGGGAAATCAGAGGGAGAGACAAACCATGAGAGACTGTGGACTCTGAGAAACAAACTGAGGGCTTTAGAGGGGAGGGAGGTAGGGGGGTGAATGAGCCTGGTGATGGGTATTAAGGAGGGCACGTATTGCACAGAGCACTGGGCTTTACATGCAAACAATGAATCAGGGAACACTACATCAAAAACTAATGACGTACTATATGGTGACTAACATAACATAATAAAAAATAATTAAATTATTAAATAAATAAATAATGAAAAATAAATAAAATTTAAATAAAAAAATGGGCAAGACGGTAAATTTTATGTTATGTATATTTTAATCACAATTTTTTTACATTTCCAAGTCTTTTATTTTACTTCCTATTTTTTTATTATGTTCAGTTAGCCACTGTACAGCACATCATTAGTTAATTGATGTAGTGTTCAATGATTCATTAGTTGCATAGAACACCCAATGCTCAGGTAATGGGTATTAAGGAGGGCATGTGTTGTGATGAGCACTGGGTATTTTACCACAATTAAAAATAAAAAGCATATATATATATATAATTATATTTATATATTTTATATATACATATATATGATGTATACATGTATATATAGTTGTTAACAACAACCTTATTTTGCACATGAACCAAAGGCTGTGATTTATAAAAGTCATACAACTAAACTAGGGATTGGAGAAGCTAGGCTTAACATGAGGACTTCGGAGTCTAGCTCTGGACCTCCTCTACAAGGGAGAGGGAATTTTCACTCCACAACCATGCCAAGAACTAACCTCAAGCTAGAGGATCAGTGCCCTGAGCTTTCCAAGAAGACTTTTTTTTTTTTTTTAAGATTTATTTATTTATTTATTTGAGACAGAGAGAACAAGCAGAAGGAGAAGCAGACTCCCTGCTGAGCGGGGAGAGTGACTCCAGGCTTCATCCCAGGACCCTGAGATCATGACCTGAACCAAAATCAAGAGTTGGACACTTAATCGACTGAGCCACCCAGGAGCCCCATTCCAGGGAGACTTCAAATATGCTGAGACCCATCACAGCTGGTCACACCACTCCACTGTAGAGGCCTGCCTCTTCCATAATACCGTGCCGAGGGGTGGCTGATCCAACAGACAAGAGCTCAATACAGATCATGTGTCATTTACTCTCATTTTGTGATGATTATTTTGCTTGGGGACTAAGAGAGTTCAGTGGTTACATTAACATGCAAAGAAAAATTAAACATTTATGCATCCTTTATCTCTTCATTTCTAGACGGATAAGTCCTATCAGTGTCTGTAAGAGATATTCTCATTGACATTGTTTATCTGTTCCACTTTACTTCAAATTACACTTGAGAAACAAGAACTAACACACCGCGGTGTTTTTATATGAAGTGGTGACTGTAGGGGGCCAGATATTAAAGAAAAAAAATATCTAGCCTGAGATTCTAGCATAGCATAAACTCGGTGCAATATGACACCAAGAATCAGGCCCAAACAGGTAGGAGCTCAATAAAGGCTTCTTGGAAAACCCCTTCTGGGTTCCTTGAGCTCCAGTTTAATACACAGAATTGTGCTAGGGCTGCAGAAGGGCTCCACCTCATGAGCCAGCTTTGCTCTAATGTCCACATTCACTGTGTTGAAAAAGAGTCAGAGTGGGGGTGCCTGGGTGCCTCGGTCAGTTAAGTGTCAGCCTTTGGCTCAGGTTGTGATTTCCAGGTCCTGGGATCCAGCCCCACATCTGGGCTTCCTGCTCAGCAGAGAATCTTCTACTCTCTCTCTCTCGCTCTCTCTCTTCTTCTGCTCCTACCCCCTGCTCATGTTCTCCCTCTCTCCAATAAATAAATAAGAATCTTAACAACAACAACAAAAAAAGATGGAGGCCTCATTAGAAGAATTACAATTATAACACGGAGCAAATTATTATCAACTGCATGTCTTCCTGTCCTCTGCCAGCTCTCCCACTTGACTTAGATCATGCTTCTCTCATTCAGATGGGCTGCCCTGTGTCCACGCAATATTGGGCTTCTCAAAGTAAGGCAACAAAAAGATGCACTTTGCAACCAGAGACCTGGAATGGAGTCTTAGCTCCATCATTTACTACTTCTATGACCTTGGGAAGTGACCTAACATCACTGAGCCTGTTTTCCCATCTCAGAAAAGGGGATAATAATATTGCCTACCGCAGAGGACTGTTGTGTGACTTAAATGAGATGATGTGTGCAAAGCACCAAGTGTGGAGTCTGGTGGCAATAAGAGTTCAGTACATGCGCTGATATTAATAGATGCCCCACAATGTGTAGCACTGTGTTAATCACATAGTACACTTGTAGTATTAGCAGTTATCTCATGGTCATGAGAAAGAGGGATCTTTTAGTTGATTTTTACTATATTTCATTAAATACTAGTTAGAACTTATCAAGTACATATACCGTGCTAGCCTCAGTCTCATGTGTTTCATGGGTCTTAACTCATCTGATTTTCATACAGTTGTTGAGGGGAGCAGGAATATGCACCCAGACAATCTGGCTCTGCTACCATGACCCTCACTGCCACCGTCAATAACAAGCTGTTACTTCTTTTGTAATTAGAAAAACAAATCACGGGGCATCTGGGTGGCTCAGTCAGTTGAACATCTGCCTTCAGCTCAGATAATGATCCCACAGTCCTGGGATCGAGTCCTGCATTAGGCTCCCCACTCAGTGGGGAGACTCGTCTCCCTCTCCCTGCTACTTCTTCCTGCTTGTACGCTCTCTGTGTTGAAGAATAAATCTTTAACAAAAAAAAAAAAGAAAGAAAGAAAGAAAGAAAGAAAAAAAGAAAAACAAATCACAAAACTTCTATAATCAGAAAAACTATTTTTAAATGACTTAAGATGTTATATATGCATTTGTTCAATGATTATCAACTCCCATCCAAATCTGTAAGAACCTCAAGACTGAGAGATTGACACTCCTTTTATTTCAGAGGACAAGTTTTCATGAGAACTACTCTACAACCCAACAATTGCACTACTAGGTATTTATCCAAAGGATACAAACATAGCAATCCAAAGGGGCACCCGCACCCCAATGTTTATAGCAGCAGTGTCCACAGTAGCCAAACTATGGAAAGAGCCCAGATGTCCATCAACAGATGAATGGATAAAGATGTCCATAATATGAGATGTCATATTTATATATGTGTGTGTATGCACACACACACACACATACACACACACATCTATCACACATACACATGGAATATTACTCAGCCATCAAAAAGAATGAAATCTTGCCACTTGCAAAAATGTGGATGGAACTAGAGGGCACTGTGCTAAGCAAAATAAGTCAGTCAGAAAAAGACATATACCACATGATTTCACTCATATGTGGAATTTAAGAAACGAAGCAAAGGACCATAGGGGAAGGGAAGGAAAAATAAAATAAGATGAAATCAGAGAGGGAGACAAACCATAAGAGGCTTTTAGCTATAGGAAACAAACTGAGGGTTGCTAGAGGGGAAAGTGAGGGAATGGGGTAACTGGGTGATGGACATTGAGGGCACGTGATGTAATGAGCACTGGGTGTTATATGCAATTGATTGATGAATCACTAAACTCTACCTCTGAAATTAATAATACACTATATGTTAATTAAATTGATTTTAAATTTTTTTTAAAAGATGCTATGGAAAATAGAAGAAATGATGTCTTCCCTGTAGGGCCTTGTACATGTGGAAAGTTAATTCTTATTGTTAATAGCTGATATTCATTTACCGCAGACCATGTGCCCAGCCACAGTGCTGAAAGCTTTGCCTACATTGTCTCACTCAATCCCCCATAAGATATCAATGAGATAGGTACAATTAATATCCCCATTGCGCAAATGAGGAAATAAAGCCTTGGGGTTCCAAGAGGGAAAATATGCATAGGCTAACTGCCACGTGGCTACCACAGGCAGTGATTTCTGTCCATTTTTCTTTGCCCCACTATCTTAAAAAGCAGGCCCCTGGATAGGTACTTGAAACATTCCTGGCAAAGTGAATACCAACTTTTTAATCCACTCCTGTCACTAAAAAGCGGTGCACTTGCCAGACATTAAATTTTACATGCACACACTTCCAGAGCTAGTGAGTTCTAAAGAATCCTACTCTCTGGGTTTATGGAGCTCTTCTCACACCCTCCCCATGAGCACCTCCTTTCCCACCTGCAGCATTTGAAGATGGGCGAAGATGGGCCTGAAATGGAGAAGACATGCTGTCTCTCTGCTCTCGCCTGCTAATTCTCAGTTTCAAGATTTTCTATTAACCTGATTTATGGCCTGACAGGGCTCATTCTAGCCCACAATCTTGAGCTTGTAAAATGCACTGGGGAAAATTTACTAACGACCATGTTCATCTTACTGCAAGGTAGGGGATTTTTTTTTTAAGGGAAAAAGCCTCAAGAAGCAGGGACATTTCAAACCACCAATTATGAATAACAATTGTTTGATAGCTGAGTGCAGTAGATCTTCCAGCTCATTCAGTTTTCATCTAATTAAATCTTTCATTTCCATGGGCAGCATGCTGCACATGCTTGTGTTTGCCTTTGTCGGCAGGATATAATCAGTAGGAGAAATGTGGATGCATTTCAGCATTTATTAGCAGCTCAATTGGAAGTTGTTTTATTTTAATAACATCCTTGCCTTCATTCTGTCATAAATCGACAGCTTTGATGAATAATAGACAACAGAAAACTGGTTTATGTTATCCCATTAAGAGTAAAGAAATCAGAGAATGAAAGGAAGCTGAGTGAGAAATTGAAAAACACTTTAAGGCTGCATTTTCTTTGTTACAAAACAAAAGAAAAACAAACAAAAATGCCTACCACTCACTACAAAAGATCATCAAACCTATTTGACTTTAGCTAGATATACCTCCCAAGAACATGGTGATAAATTACCTTTCTGAAGCTTTCCACCACTTTTATTTGCAGCTTATAGTTAGTTGTTCTTGGTTAATTTCCCCTGGGGCTGCAACATGGACTCAAAGGGGAAAACCAGTACAAAATATTATTTGTTCACCGGAAGTGAATCCAAATGCTCAAATGCTTCCATCCTCAAATAGAGATGCATACTGGCAAAGAGAGGACAACTTAACAACAAACATGGAGACTCCACAGCGATGAGGTGTTCACAAGAGCCCACTGCACAGCATGATCAACAGAATTTGAAGTCATCTGTGGGCCAGAAGACCACTCTTTGGAAATCCTACCTGGTATGGCCAACCATTCACTTGACAGCACCATGTGAATACCTCTCATCGAAAAATCTGAGCGTTTTTCCACAATGAGATACCACTTCACACCCATTAGGATAGCAATTATCAAAAAATTAATAAATGAACAAGTGTTGGCTAGGATGTGGAGAAACTGGAACTCTTGCACACTATGGGTGAGAATGTAAAATGGTACAGCCACTGCAGAAAACAGATGGGTGGTTTCTCAGAGTATTAAATATAAAATTACCAAATGATCCACCAACTCTAGTTCTGGGTACAAGCCCAAAAGAAGTGAAAACAGGGACTGGAACAGATATTTGTACACTCATGTTTATAGCAGCAGTGTTCACAATAGCCAAAAGGTACAAGCAACTCAAATACCCATGAATGGATGAATGAATAAATAAAGTGTGGTATATACATAAAACAGAATTATTCAGCCTTAGAGAAAAAATTATGACACATGTTATAGCATGGATAAACCTTGAAGACAGTGCATAGAGTGAAATAAGACAGTCCCAAAAGGACAAACATTGTATGATTATCTGAGGTTCCTAGAGCAGTCGAATTCATAGACAGAGAGGAATGGTGGCAGCCAAGAGTTGCAGGGAGGGGAGCATAGAGTTTGTGTGTAATGGACACAGTCTCTGGTGGGGAAGATGAAAAAGTTCAGGAGACAGACGATGGTGATGGTGATGGATGGCACAACGGGAATGAATGCCACAGAAGTGTACATTTAAATGGTTGGAGGGGCGACTGGGGTGGCTCAGTTGGTTAAACCTCTGTCTTCGGCTTGGGTCATGATCCCAGGGTCCTGGGATCGAGCCCCACATCAGGCTCTCTGCTCAGCATGGAGCCTGCTTCCCCCCCGCCCCGTCTGCCTCTCTGCCTCCTTGTGACCTCTCTCTCTCTCTCTCTGCAAATAAATAAATAAAATCTTTTAGAAAGAAAGAAAGAAAGAAAGGAAGGAAGAAAGATGGTTGGAATGGTGAATTTTGTTACATATATTTTGCCACAATAAAGATAAACAATATCTTAACCCTCAGATAAAGTTGTCTTTGGATAGTTACCACCTGAGCATACAGCACACCCATTCACCCTGTTGCTCAAGCCAGAGAAGCAAGAACCGACCCTGGTACCCCTCCAAGTCCTGGCCGCCCCCAGCAGAGTCTACAGCCTAAATGAAAGCCCCATCAGTCTACTTGCTGCCATGTCCTGCCACCTCCCTGAGTGACTGTCCTCTCTTCACTGGGATTCTCTAATGAATCTGGTCTCTGGGATCAGCCTAGGCCCCGCCCCCCCAGGCCGCTCTCCACCAGCAAGGAGACTGAGCTCTTACAGACAGAAACCAGTGCTGTCGCTGCTCACCTCCAAAGCGTCCTCTGCTACGGAGAACCAAGTCGGGGCTCCTCCCCAAGCCTACCAAAGCCCTGAAGCCAGGGGACCCCACTCCCAGGTGTCTCCTTGTGTCACCGTCTCTCTCACTCAGTACTTCTGTGCTTCTCTGTATGCAACGCACCTCCACTAGCTCCTCAAACTCAGGAGGGTCCATCATCACACAGAGCTTGGCCCATGGCAACTCTTTGCCAGGAACGTTCTTCCCTCGTTGTTTGTCTGGTCAAACACTCCTGGGACCTCAGGCCTCATTACAAGTGACATTCCCTCAGTGGTCCTTTGCAGACTCCACATTGCAAAGAGCCCCTTGGTCTCCTCTCATGCACTTTCTTCTTTATCCCCGTGGCCCTTTTTACACTTCTGAATGTGTATCCTGCTCCCCCCAGGGACAGTGAGATCCCTGAGGGCGGCACCTATGTGTGTCTTGATCCGTATTCCCAGCCACTCAGCACGATATCTGGCACACAGTAGGTGCTCATTTGTTGGGTGAATGAATAAGTAAAGGAATGCGGGTTCTTTCAGGTCACACAACAATGGGAAGCAGAAAGCCTGCCTCTGACCCAGACAGCCTCCACCTTTGACTTTCCTGGAGAGCTGGGCAGGTCCGGGCACCTGATCTGAAGCCCACCTCACCTGATGCCGACAACATACTCACTTGCAACTAGTTAGTGAGGGACAGATGCACCCAAAGGCCCTCTGGAGAAAGGGTCTGGCTTTTCCCCGAGAAGGGGATAAGAGTAAAGCTTGTCACATGTCGAAGATGAGGTAGCTGCTTGAGTTGTTTCCCACGATGACATAAATTCATTGACAAGTGCCACAAAGCTGTTCCTGTTCCTTGGTTTTCCATGGCATGCTGCCTGCTGTATTAGTGAACAAATGCCTTGAAACAACGGGACATCAGCGGTGTAGATGGAATGTGAAATTGGGTCGGCCATTGTCAAGCCCCCCAGGGCAGTCCTGAACCCTTTCCTCGGGATGGCAGTGAGAAAGCCTCAGCTCCCTTGAGGGCTTTCCCCCTTTGGCAAGCCGTCTTCCCCTAGGTAACACTCCACCAAACAGTAGCTTGGGTAATGACCAATGCTACAGTGATTATTATTGTTATTATGGACTCTATTTTATTCTCATTTAATTAGTAATTATTTTAGATTACATGGCTGAAGAGCTGCTACAATGAGTGTTTCCTGGCGGTCAAGGGCTAATTCTCCATCAAGGCAGAAATATGGGCTATTTTGAGTTCAGCTGTTGGAAGCTGTAGTGATGAACGGCTCTCAGTGCCATATGGCACAGTCTAAACCCAGTGTCTTCCACAACAATAGTTTCACTTCTATTACCATTAAGGAGAAATATGTAAAAACTGTTTTCCCTCCAAACAGAGCACCCTTGCTGGCCGGCCCTGGAGTATCTGGGAGAAGGAAACCCAGCAATCCTGCCACACCTATCAGTGCTAGCCCTTTTGGAGGATCTCTTGGGGGGCAGGTTTCCAGCTAATGTTTAATTGACTATAAAACACACACGTCTTCTGTTGGAGTCAACGCCTAATGAATCCGGGAACCAACCCGCGGGGACATCTAAAAGCCGCGTAGCTACATGGTGGGTGCACACAAAGCAGGCTGGCTCGCCCTGTTTTTGCATTTCAAACATTTAGCCCTATTTCCATAAATAAATATGCTGTCTTCAAATCACTGAATCCAGGATGAAAATAAGATGAGCCCGGAACCATCTTTTTGTGTCATGAAGTACAGAAGTGCCCAAACAGTGACAAAGAAATGTCAAGAGGACACAAGAACCAATGTGAAGCGGCTTCCACTGCCTGAGTCTGAGAAGTTGTGCCCATCTAAATAAATAATGATTGTAACAGATTAGAACCCCTTGGATAGAGTAGTACCCATAAATCCAGAATGGTAGAAATTGAAGCATAAATAAATGAGAAGAGAAAGCTCTTCTTTACAGCAGAAAGTTACGTAGTAAATGCAGGGGAATTGAAGATGGTATTAGAAAATCACCATTTGGTAACTATCGTAGTAATCATCTACTGATCAAGAAACATCAATGGGTGCCAAACCCCTGTGGAGGAGAGGCTTATTCCTAAAGAGATACTTACATAGTTTTCAAAGTATCTCCTCACTAGTTACTTATGAATCACAAAAGGACTTTATAGTGAGACACCTGGCCAGCCCCAGCATCATGAGTGATTGAAATTAAAAACACCACCAACCTAACAGACGTCATCATGTGCCACCTCACGGGGCGTGATACAACAAAACACGGTATCTGTGACCTTCCAGCCCCAGCTATCATCTGAGTCTAACTGAGGGAGAGTCTACAAGATGACTGACCTACGGTCTTCAACCCTGTCCATGTCATGAAACACAGAATTACCAGATAATCCGGCAATTTCACTTCTGAGTAAATACTCAGAAGAAGTGCAAGCAGGAGGAGCTTGGGTGGCTCAGTGGGTTAAGCATCTGCCTTTGGCTCAGGTCATGATCTCCGGTCCTGGGATCAAGCCCTGTGTCGGGCTCCCTGCTCAGCAGAGAGTCTGCTTCTCCCTCTGCTTGCTGCCCCCCTGCTTGTGCTCTCTGTCTCTCTTTCTCTCTGACAAATAAATAAATTAAATCTTTAAAAAAAAATAAGACGAAGTGCAAGCAGGAACTCAAACAGGTATTTGTATGCCTGTGTTCACAGCAGCAATAGCCACAAGAGCCAATCAGTGGAAGCAATCCAAGCGTCCACCGCTAGGTGACGGATAAACAAAATGTGATATATACACACAACGGGATAGTGCTCAGCCTTAAAAAGGAAAGAAATTCTGACACCTGCTAGAGCATGGATGAACTTTGAATTAATTGAACTTAATTAAATAAGCCGATCGCCAAAAAAGACAAATACTGTATGATTCCACTTGCATGAGCTACCTAGAATGGCTCAATTCACAGACAGAAAGTAGAAGGGTGGTTTCCAGAGGCTGGAGGATGGAGAAATGGGGACTTCATGTTTAATGGGAGCAGAGTTTCAGGTGGGGGAAGACAGAAAGTTGTGGAAATGGAAGGTGTTGGTTTCACAACAATGTAAACACAGCTAATGCTGCAGAACCATACACTTAAAAATGGTTAAAGTTGGGGCGCCTGAGTGGCTCAGTGGGTTAAAGCCTCTGCCTTCGGCTCAGGTCATGATCCCAGGGTCCTGGGATCGAGCCCCGCATCGGGCTCTCTGCTCAGCGGGGAGCCTGCTTCCCTCTCTCTCTCTCTGCCTGCCTCTCTGCCTACTTGTGATCTCTGTCTTTCAAATAAATAAGTAAAATCTTTTTTAAAAAATGGTTAAAGTGGTAAGTTTTGGGGCACCTGGGTGGCTCAGTGGGTTAAAGCCTCTGCCTTCAGCTTAGGTCATGATCCCAGGGTCCTGGGATCGAGTCCTGCATCGGGCTCTCTGCTCAGCAGGGAGTCTGCCTCCTCATATCTCTCTGCCTGCCTCTCTGCCTACTTGTGATCTCTGTCTGTCCAATAAATAAATAAAATCTTTTTTTAAAAAGTGGTAAGTTTCATATCATATCTATTTTACCAGAATTTAAAAAAAAAAAAAAAAGAACTCGAGCTTTGGAGCCACATCTTTCTGAGGATCATGGGTAAGTTTATGGCACTGACAGTAACATTGGTTTCGCAGGTATATACTTATCTCCAAACACATCAAGTCGTATACACTAAATATCTACAGCTTTTTGTTTGTCAATCATATATACATACATACAACTCAGTAAAGCAGTTTTTTAAAAATGTGGGTTCAAATTCTGACACTGCCACTTACTATGTGATTGTAGGCCAAGTATTTACTGTCTTTGAACCTCAGGTTTCTCCTTTATAAAATAGAGACAGGATAGGATGGGCATGAAGCTAATACCTTCAGCACAGTGCCTGGTACACAGCATATTTGATAATATTAGTAAGTCTACAAGTGTCCAGAGACGCGAGATAACATGCCATCCGTGTTTAAGAGAACTAAAGCTAGTTTGGTGTGGTTGGAGGATGTGATGACATGGGAGATGCTAGAATGAAAAGTGGTCTTTTGTGCCAAGATGAAGAGTTTGAACTTTGCTCTGAGGCCTGTGAGGGGTCACTGGAGGGTTGTAAACAGTGCAGGAGAAGATTAGAGAAGGAGGTAGAGAGGGGAGGGGGCAAATATTAAGCTCAGTTTTAAGGACACGGATATCTGATCATTTCACTCAGCCTGTGGGTTTTCTCTTCCCAATTAACACCAGTAATTAACACCAGTGGCTTAGGGGAAAAGAAACCATGCCACATTTAACACTCTCACTTTGCCCCCCACACCTTATCAGAACAGGGAACTCAGATACAAAGGAGGAACTAACCATGTTATAAAGTCAATTTAGGCTTAAGTATGGACTCCAAAAAGCCTGCTCTCTCCTCAGCTCCCCCCTTAATCACTGAGTGGAGGGCACAGGGGCTTCCCACTGTGTTCTCCATCTGTTCTCTGCCCTGTGCCAAGCTTTCTTTAAACCCCAAACATCTGTGAGGAGTAGGGCTGGGTCAGAAGACAGTTTTGCTCGGGTTACAACCTGCACATGGATGGCCCGTGTCACACAGCTCCTCTCGTTTCCACATTCTAATGGGCTCATTTCCACCACTATCGCTGAACATCATTCTAAGCAGTTGTTCTCCGCTGATTTTTCTCTCCATCCATAAAGCTTAAGTTTTTATGTGAAAACTCAAAGTAATGAAAGTAGCCAAAAGCCAACATTTCTCCTGGGTGAGCTGTATTGTTGACCTGGTTCTACCCAGCCCTTTAAATGAGATTTATTTTGGACTTAACTGGGTGTTTTTTTTTTCTAATTACCTAGATAATATATATTCCACCCTGAAAATATCAAAAGTAGAGAAAAACACAAAAAGTAAAAAATAAAGTTGCCTATAATCTTGTCAGACTGATGTAAAATCTTAAAATCTTGGTATATATCCTTCTCATTTTTTCTAGTTTTCTTTCTATGCATATGTTACTTATTCTTTTGTTAAGCTGGGCCTGTTTATACACTTAAAAATTTACCTTTGAAATAATAGCTCTTACCGGGCAGGACGAGGGGTGCAGCTGTGACCTTCCTCCAAAGTTTGCCCAAAACAGGTTTGGCTGAGGGGCTCCAGTGGTGGCCAGATATGGAGGCTGTGCTGATCAGGCAGGGCCTGGGCCCTTGGCATCCCGGAGAGCTGCCTGTCTCGGTTATATGGCTCTGGATTAGGATCCTCCCTGGAATACCCCACCATTAGTTTGCATGCGATGTCCAGGGACCTAAAATGCCTATCCATGAGAGCGTTCGTAGGTTATGGTGAATGCCGAATCTGGAAGACAAATCACAAGAATCTGTTGCAGAGGGGCACCTGGGTGGCTCAGTTCGTTGGGCATATGCCTTTGGCTCAGGTCTTGATCTCAGGGTCTTGGGGCTCCCTGCTCAGCAGGGAATCTGCACCTCCCTCTACCTCTGCCCCTTCTTCCAGGTTGTGCTCACGAAGATTAAAAAAAAAAAAAAAAGAATCCGTTGCAGAAGAAGAAGTCAGTGATGATAACAGTAACATTGAAGCTATTGGTGAATTTTGATTTGTGCCTAGTGATAAATGAGCATCGGAGGCAACATTCAGGCTTTGCATCCAGCTCCTGAGGATGAAGATTCAGATGATGACGATGAAGAATGTGATACAGAGGCACCTGAACAAGGGCAGGGAGACATCCTTACATTTTACACCGATGAAGAAGGACTATCCATTTGCCAGCAAAAGGCCACCAGGAGCAGGACATAGGGAAGGAATATTCCCATCATCCCGCAAAACTCACTTGAGCCCTTTTGTAATCAGTCCCGCACTCCCACACCCCAGCCCCTGGCAGCAATGCATCTGTTTGTGGTCCCTACAGTTTTGCCTCTTCCCAATGACCGACCCCATATGAGCACACAGCAAGGAGTCTTGAGTCTGGCTTCCTTCACTTAGCAGGATGCTTCTCAGGTTCATCGGTGTTGTTGCTCATATCAGCAATTCACCCTTCTTACTGATGAGCAGTATTCCGTTGTATGGATGGGTCATGATTTGCAGGTTCAGTCTTTCATCCCTAAGGATGATGCTGGCTACAGGGCTTTGGTAGATATCCTTTATCAGACTGAGGAAGTTCTAGTTTGCGGAGAGCTTGTGAACATCACAAAGGGATGTTCCATTTTATCAGGTGCCTTTCTTGCACCTACCAAGCTCGGCATCTCTGTCTGTCTGCCCTGCTCTGTCTGTCTGACCCACCCCCCTAGAGACTTGAAGCTTTAGTCGACCTTCCAGGGAACATCTTCCGGGAGAAGTGGGCAGGGCCTCGAGCCCCACCTCACTTTGAGTCCTGTGAACCAGTGAGTTTGCTGCCCTTACCCCTGGGAGCTAAGTCTTTTGATCCCACAAGAGAAGAAGGCAGGGAAGTACATGGCATTCTGTGTCCCCAACAACCATGACTTGCCTCTCCCCTGCCTGCACCTCCAAGAAGGACTTGGCGGTGGCCAGTCTCTGGCCCCCAGTGTTACTCGCAAGCACTTGGTGGAAGTCTGTGAGAAAGTTCCCTGCTGAGTGTGAATTCCTCGGCTACCTCAGCTATTCTGGATGTGCATCTAACACACCAGTGTATTTGACAGGGTTCCATTTTGCTGCTTTCTGGCCCCCACAGGAAGGGCTGTGCCTCCACCTCTTATGCTCCAGGGGAGTGTAGAGGCTGTGAAGCCCACCTCACCTCAGAGGGACTGGTGTCTCTTCTGAATCAGCTGACCCCTCCTCCCAGGCACAACAGAAGTCGAGATTTTGTAGTTTATCTGTCATGTCCTCATTATTAGGGCGGGAGTGATGTGCTTAACAGCTTTCTACATCTGAAGCAGAAGCTAAAGAACATTTAAATCCCAGCTTATCCTGCACCAAATGTATATACCTGACTAGTTGGGGGGCTATTTTTATTCTTACACAAGAACCATGCTACTTTGATAATAAATCTTTCTTTCTAGCAGTGTAAGTCACCCTTCAATCTTCCAAAAATTCTTCAGCCTTTTATTAATCTTCCCAGGTGACCTTAGAATTATATTGTCTAGTTAAAAAAATACTTTTGACATTTTTATTAGAATTGAAATGGCAGAATTATTGAGTTATGCCACCCAAGAATGTGCTATGCCCTCCATTTATTTAAGTCTTCACGTCTCCCAGTGAAGTTTTAGTTTTATTTATATAGGTTCTGCATACTTTTCTTATGTCGTTTATTCCTAAATATTGTCATTCTTAATGTCTTTTTTAAATTGTATTTTCTAACTGATGACTGCTGGTTTAAAAGATATGTGCTGATTGTGTATACTGGTTCTGTAGCCAACTGCCTTATTAAACTCCTTACTTCTAATAATTTTTTGGTTGATTTTCTTAGATTCCCAGGTAGGCAAATATATGCAAGTAACAATTTATCTCCTCCATTCTGAAGATTTTTCTCTTATTTCATTTTGTCTTTCACTTAGCTTCTGGGAAATATTAAATGACTATGGATAGCAGGCATACTAGACTTGTACTTGACCTTGGTGGGAAACACCAGAGTTTCACCACTAAATACAATGATACCTGGGGCAAATACAGCAAATTTGCTTTCTCAGCAGCCACTCCGGTTCCCTCCTAGATCATACTTGAGAAAGAAAAGAGCAGCCTTTGACATTTGGAAGCTGGTCAGGCATTCAACAGTAAGCTATGTTGTTCTCCTGTTGGCCATAAACCATCTCACATAATACCAGCTCAGACAGGGTCACTCTGAGACCATGATTAAATGAGATAAAGGAAGTCCACACCATAATTTTGTCTAAACAGACAAAAATAAGGTTACTGTGCCACCCACAAAATACCAAACATATCCCTCTCTTGTCTAAAATAAGTGACTATTAATTCTTTACCAATGACCTCCTTTATAGTTTGCCTGTATATAAAATTTATTTACTGAGATATCCGATCATAAAATCCCCACACACATAACTTTCCAATGGCATCCTACCTATAGTGAATCTTTGGTTCCTTGGACCCTCCACAAATCACCCAACCAAAGGCTAAATCCTATAATAGGTTCTATCTAACTCCCTCTTGTGGAGGGGTCCCCATGGTTCCATAGGATGTGTGTTCTCCCTCGCTGCAACAAGTTAGGAAAATCCACCTTGTGCAGTTATGATTGTGTTTATGGGAGTCTCTAGCTGGAGGATGGGGACATGCTTTAAGAGCACAGAAAATTAAAAAGTACTTTTCTAGACACCCTTATAGCTAGGGTTCAAGTCATGACATTCCTGTCCATCATCTATACCCATGAGAAATTCAGAAAAGAAAGAGAACAATGTGAGGAGGTGGTCAAAGACTGAGAGAATATGTATTTTAGAAAGCACAGTACACTGATATTTGACCCTTTAGGGTAGCTACAATGGATACTGGTATCGAGTCCCTAACATCATGGGCCATCTTTCTACTAGAACAGTCCTGTTGTGGTAGAGGGAGTTTGTTTGTGGCTGGACCATCCAGCACATTCCTACACAGGATTCTTCATTTTCTCTGCATGCTTTATGCCTCTTTCTCATACCTATTTTTTCATTTGCATTTCTTAATAGGACTCACAGGATCTGTCCATTCCAGGAATTTTTTTTTCTCTTTTCAAAGAACAAAGAGTTAGGAGTGTTCCATTATCAAGTAGATTATGCTTAAATTTTCTTAAAAAGAACAAATTTCTAGTTTTAAGGCAATAGGATTTTTACAAGTGGTCTACATAATTCTTATTTGGGAGAATCTACTGAGGTCTTCTTTGTAATAGGCCTGGAATCAATTTTACAAATTGATTTCTAAATCAAAGCCATCTGATACAGATAAGTATTCTCTGTGGAGTACAAAGTTTGAAATAGTTCTCACAGCTATTATTATGTAACAAACCACCTCAAACCTCAGTGGCTTATACTGTAAGAACTTATTACTCTTCATGAACCGATAGGTCAGCTGCGGTGGTTTTTTATAGTCTCAGCTGGACTCATTCATGCTTCTATTACCAGTTTTTGGTTTTGGACCAGTTTTGGACCAGCTCTTCCCCGTGGTCTCTCATCCTCCCCCAGCTTAGCCTGGCCGCCTCACCATGGCAGAAGCAGAGGTCTAAAAAAGAAAGAGGCAGCACAGAAGGCCTAGACTGGAAACTGCAAACTGTCATTTCTGGCACATCCTACTGCCTAAAGAAGTCACAAAGTCAGCCCAAGTTCAAGAGGTCACTTAATAATAACAGGACCTGCAAAGTCACATTGCAAGGTGCACATATATAGGGAAAGAGCAAAGAACTGTGGCCAGATAGATAAATAAACTTAAATCATTCAAATGAGAATTTCTTATCCTGGGGTCCACTATAGATACTTGGGATTTATCAATGACCATCAAGAGGCTTAGAAATTCTCTCAAATTGACTGCAGAATATGTCCTCAATATGTGTTCTCAACAACCCTTTTAGTTTTATGTAATGCCTTTTCCTTATATTCCACTCTAATATTAATATTGCCATCCCTTGCTTTCCAGAGTGGAATTTTCATGAGTCTTCTTGGGACATAAGTGAAAATAACAATTCATTCAAGTCCCTACTGGACAAACATTAAAAAAAAATTTGACTTGGAAGGAGGGCTCTGGCCAGGTTGCCCACATGAAGTGGTGTAGGGACCTCTGGGATCGCACTGGGAAAGAAGCTCTCCCTCCTGGAGTATATTTGGAAGAGGGTATATTTCCTCTCCAAGGACCAAAGACCCTGGAGGTGCCAAACGGCCTTTCAGCAGCAGCAAACAAAGGCACGTGCAGAGGCTGGATAACATGGTAGCTGCTTTTGGTGATGCCTCAGCATAGAATCCATGCATCATGCAGGATGGGGGAATTGTCTTTTCTGGAACAAAGGGTGTTAGTCAGAGTCAACGATCCTCTAACTCAGTCGAGGGAGCAAATCTGAGCAGTGTGGGCTCCTTTAAGATTTGGAGTTTTGAATCCCAGCCACTGGAGACAAATGCAGGAGAGTGGGCCCTTACTTTTCTGTGAGAGTTTCTTGAACTACATGGGGGTAGGTGGAGGGTATGAGATTCCCTGTCCAGGGAGAAGAGAGTGAGGTGGTGCCAATTTACCCCTCTACCAACACGGTGGGACATCAGAGGGCAACAAAGCATCCCCCAGTGGAGGTAAGAGCTGCTCAAACCCTGACCTTCCCCCCCTCCCCCGCCCCATGCTTGGCAAGTGCTGTTTTTACTGGGGCAGGATTGACTCTGAGCCAGCATAAGGGGCTTCCCCCCCAGAAGAGCAATGCAGGCAGCAGCCCACGCCCCATGTCTACTGGTCATACAGTGCCCTACAGCGTCCCCTTCTGTTCTGGTGGAAATGGGATGAGGCTGGATTTTTTTTTTTTTTCTTCTTCTTCTTCCTTTGGAATCAGGCTTATAGTTTTCTGTGTGTTTGTTAGTTTGTTTTCTCATTTCCTTCTATCTCTTTCTCTTTTTGGGACTAGACTTTTTTTTTTTTCTTTCCTTTTCTTTGGAATCAGGCTTATAGTGCTTTTGTTTTTATTTTTTGAATGTCTGGTTTGTTTGTTTTTTCATCCCTTTCCTTTTCTCTTTTTGTTTTTGAAGGCTTTTCTTTCCTCTCTCTCTCTCTCTCTCTCTCTCTCTCTCTCCCTCTCTCTTTTTCCTTTTCCTTTCCTTTTTTCCAGGCCTCTTTTCAACCAACAAATCAAACCACACCTAGATGAAGGTCCAGGCGCTCCTCACTGCAAGTAAGGAGGAACTCTGCAAAGGACGGACCCATGGGAAAGAGCAGCCAAAACACAACAGCAGAGCGCACACAGTATACACCAGAAACACTTCCTGAGGTGCCAGGCCCTGGACAGTGTATGGCCCTTTCTTATAACATTATTCTGAGGTGCAAGAAGTGTAACAAGCTTTAATGATACACAAAAGAAAGAAACTTAGCCAAAATGACAAGATGGAGGAATTCTCCCCAAAAGAAAGTTCATGAAGGTATCACAGCCAAGGACTTCCTGAAAACAGATAAAAGCAATATATCTGGATAAGAATTTAGATCAACAGTCAAAAGACTACTAGCTGGACTTGGAAAAAGCATAGAAGACAGAGAAACCCTGGCTATAGACATAAAAGACCTAACAACTAGTCAGGCTGAAATTAAAAAATGGTGTAACTGAGAAGCAAAACTCACTGGATGTAATCTCAATGAAGATGGATGAAGCAGAGGATCGAATAGGTGATATACAGGATAAAATTATGGGAAATAATGAAGCTGAAAAGAAGAGGGAAAAGAAAACTATTAGATCACAAATATAGACTTAGGGAACTCAGCAATTTCATAAAGCAAAATATATCTGTATCACAGGAGTCCCAGAAGAAGAAGAGTAGCAAAAAGGGCAGGTTTATTTGAACAAATTATGGCTGAGAACTTCCCTAATCTGGGGAAGGAAACAAGCATTCAAGTCCAAGAGACACAGAGAACTCCCATCAAAATAAACAAAAACAGGTCAACTCCAAGACATATCCTGGTGAAACCTGCAAAATACAAATGCAAAGAGAGAATTCTGAAAGCAGCTAGGGAAAGGAAGTCCTTAAGATACAAGGGTAGACACATAGGCTGGCAGCAGACCTGTCCAGAGAGACCTGGCATGCCAGAAATGACTGGCACGATACATTCAATGTGCTAAATGGGAAAAACATGCAGCCAAGAACACTCTATCCA
The DNA here is from genome assembly GCA_004024625.1 of Mellivora capensis. Classification (NCBI taxonomy): domain Eukaryota; kingdom Metazoa; phylum Chordata; class Mammalia; order Carnivora; family Mustelidae; genus Mellivora; species Mellivora capensis. Next base: position 24,835 of record PISX010017286.1, on the reverse strand, counting down.
ATAAGGCTATCATTCAGACTAGACAAAGAGATAAAGAATTTCTAAGACAAGCAAAAACTAAAGGAATTCATGAACACTAAACCAGCTCTGTAAGAAATACTAAATGGGGGCGCCTGGGTGGCTCAGTGGATTAAAGCCTCTACCTTCGGCTCAGGTCATGATCCTAGGGTCCTGGGATCGAGCCCCACATCGGGCTCTCTGCTCAGCGGGGAGCCTGCTTCCTCCTCTCTCTCCCTGCCTGCCTCTCTGACTACTTGTAATCTCTGTCTATCAAATAAATAAATAAATAATCTTTAAAAAAAAAGAAAGAAAGAAATACTAAATGGGACACTTTGAGTAGGAAAAAGAGACCTAATGCAACAAAGACTAGAAAGGCACAGAGACAATTTATAGGAACAGGGACTTTACAGATAATACAATAGCACTAAATTCATATCCATCAATAATTACTCTGAATGTAAATGAACTAAATGCTCCAATCAAAAGATATAGGGTATCAGAAAGGATAAAAAAAGAAAAACAAAACAAAACCCAGGACCCATCTAATGAGACTCATTTTAGACCCAAAGACACCTCCAGACTGAAAGTGAGGGAGTGGAGAACAACTTATCATGCTAATTGACATCAAAAGAAAGCTGGAGTAGCCATCCTTATATCAGACAAACTAAATTTTAAACCAAAGACTATAATAAGAGATGAAGAAGGGCATTATATCATAATCAAGGGTCTATCCAAAAAAGATCTAACAATTGTAAATATTTATGCCCTTGAGAACAGCCAAATATATGAGTCAATTAAAAACAAACTTAAAGAAACTCACTGATGAAAATACAATAATAGTAGGGAACTTTAATGCCCTACTCACAGCAATGGACAGATCATTTAAGCAGAAGCTCAACAAGGAAACAAGGGCTTTAAATGGCTCACTGGATCAGATGGATTTAACAGACATATTTAGAGCATTCATCCTAAAGCAGCAGAATATACATTCTTTTCAAGTGCACATCTCCAATATTATCCAGAATAGATTGCATAGTGGTCACAAATCAGGCCTCAACCAGTACAAAAAGATTGAGATCATACCATGCATATTTTTAGACCACAATGCTATGAAACTGAACTGAAGTTAACCACAAGAAAAAATTTGGAAGGACCATAATACATGGAGGTTAATGAACATCCTACCAAAGAATGAGTGGGTCAACCAGGAAATTAAAGGATTTTAAAAATACATGGAAGCAAATGAAAATGAAAACTCAACAGTCCAAGACCTTTGGGATGCAGTAAAAGCAGCCCCTAAGAGGGTAGTATATATCAATACAGACCTTTCTCAAGAAGCAAGAAAGTCTCAAATATACAACCTAACCTTACACCCAAAGGAGCTGGAAAAAGAACAGCCAAGGGGAAAAAAAAAACCAAAAAACAAAAAACAAAAACACCTAAACCTAGCAGAAGGGGAAAAATAAAGATTAGAGCAGAAACCAATGATACAGAAATCAAAAACAAAACAATAGAACAGATCAACAAAACTGGGAGCTGGTTCTTTGAAAGAATTAACAAGACTGATAACCCCCAGCCAGACTTATCAAAAAGAAAAGAGAAAGGACGCAAATAAATAAAATCATGAAAGAAAGAGGAGCGATCACAACTAACACCACAGAAATACAAACAATTATGAGAAATCTATGAGAAATTTTATGCCAATAAATTAGGCAACCTGGAAGATATGGACAAAGTCCTAGAATCATGTAAATTTAAACTGAAACGAGGAGAAATATAAAATCTGAACAGATCCATAATCAGCAAAGAAATTGAATCACTCATCAAAAATCTCCCAAGAGATGCCTGGGTGGCTCAGTTGGTTAAGCAGCTGCCTTCGGCTCAGGTCATGATCCCAGCGTCCTGGGATCGAGTCCCACATCGGGCTCCTTGCTCAGCAGGGAGCCTGCTTCTCCCTCTGCCTCTTCCTGCCACTCTGTCTGCCTGTGCTCACTCTGTCTGACAAATAAATAAAATCTTAAAAAAAAAAATCTCCCAAGAAACAAGAGTCTAGGGCCATTTGGCTTCCCAGGGATATTCAACCAAACATTTAAAGAAGAATTAATTTCAAAACCGTTCCTTAAAATAGAAATAGAACAAAAACTTCCAAAGTCATTCTATGAGGCCAGCATTACCCTGATCCCAAAACCAGACAAAGACCCCACTAAAAAGGAGAATTACATATCAATATCCCTGATGAACATGGATGCAAAAATTCTCAGCGAGATAGTAGCTAGTAGGATCCAACAATACATTGAAAGGATTATGCACAACCAAGTGGGATTGATTCCTGGGTTGCAGGGGTGGTTCAACATCCGCAAATCAATCAATGTGATACACCACACTAATAAAAGGACAAGAATCATATGATCTTCTCAACAGATGCAGAAAAAGCATCCAACAAAATACAGCATATTTTCCTGATAAAAACCCTCAGGAAAGTAGGGATATAAGGAACATACCTCAACATCATAAAGGCCATATGCAAAAGACCCACAGCTAATATCATCCTCAATGGGGAAAAACTGAGAACACTTCCCCAACACCAGGAACATGACAGGGATGTCCACTCTCACCACTATTGTTCAACATAGTACCAGAAGTCCTAGTCTCAGCAATCAGAAAACAAAAAGAAATAAAAGGCATCCAGATCAGCAAGGAAGAAGTTAAACTTTCACTCTTCCCAGACAACATAATACTCTGTGTAGAAAAACCAAAGACTCCAACAACAACAACAACAAAAAAAAACTGCTAGAACTGTTACAAGAATTCAGCAAAGATGCAGGATATAAAATCAATGCACAGAAGTCTGTTGCATTTCTATAGACCAACAGTAAAGAAGAAAGAGATATCAAGGAATTGATCCCATTTATAATTGGACCAAAACCCATAGGATACCTAGGGATAAATCTACCAAAGAGGTAAAAGATCTATACTCTGAAAACTATAGAACACTAATGAAAGAAACTGAGAAAGACACAAAGAAATGGAAAAACATTCCATGCTCATGGATTGAAAGAACAAATATTGTTAAAATGACTGTACTACTCAAAGCAATCTACACATTCAATGCAATCCCTATCAAAATAACACCAGCATGGGACGCCTGGGTGGCTCAGTTGGGCTCAGTGGGTTAGGCCTCTGCCTTCGGCTCAGGTCGTGGTCTCAGGGTCCTGGGATCAAGCCCTGCATCAGGCTCTTTGCTCAGCAGGGAGCCTGCTTCTGCCTCTCTCTCTGCCTGCCTCTCTGCCTACTTGTGATCTCTGTCTGTTAAATAAATAAATAAAATCTTAAAAAAAGAAGACATCCAAATGGCCAACAGGCACATGAAAAATGTTCAACATCACCCAGCATCAGGGAAATACACATCAAAACCACATGAGATACCACCTCACACTGATCAGAATGGCTAAAATTAACAACTCAGGAAACAACAGATGTTGGTGAGGATGTGGAGAAGGGGAACCTCCTTATACTCTTGGTAGGAATGCAAACTGGTACAGGAACTCTGGAAAATAGTATGGAGATTCCTCAAAAAGCTAAAACTAGAACTACCCTATGACCCAATAATTGCACTAGTAGGTATGTATCCAAAGAATATAAAAATAGTGATCCCAAGGGGCACATGCACCCCGGTGTTTATAGCAGCAATGTCCACAATAGCCAAACTATGGAAAGAGCCCAGATGTCCATCAACAGATGAATGGATAAAGATGATGCACACACATGCACACTGGAATATTACTTGGCCATCAAATGTGGTGTGTACACACACACACACACACACACACACACACACACACACAGGAATATTACTCAGCCATCAAAAAGAAAGAAATCTTACCATTCACAATGACATGGACGGAACTAGAGGGTATTATGCTAAGCAAAATAAGTCAGTCAGAGAAAGACAAATATCATATTTTATTCATATGTAGAATTTAAGAAACAAAACAGATGAACACAGAGGACGGAAAGGAAAAAAAAATAGGACAAACATAGAGAGGGAGATAAGGCATGAGAGACTCTTAACTATAGGGAACAAATTGAATTGCTGAAGGAGATGGGGTAACTGGGTGTTGGGCATTAAGGAGGGCACTTGAAATAATAAGCACTGGGTGTTAATGCAAATGATGAATCACTAAGTACTACCGCTGTGACCAATAATACACTATATGTTAACTAACTTGAATTAAAATAAAATCTAAAAAAAAAAGTTTTACTTGCATGCACAAGTGTGATTCACCTACTGATATTTCTTCTCTTCCATCCAAAGTATTTCAAATTCACAGTAGGCTGGTTTGACTTAAAAATAAACAAACCTCTTTCATATAGAGATCTGACCCTTGAAAGTTACATCAGAGACAGAGACTTAAGAAAAGGAGCCTAGGGGTGCCTGGATGGCTCAGTGGGTTAAGTCTCTGCCTTCGGCTCAGGTCATGATCTCAGGTCCTGGGATCGAGCCCCGCATCTGGCTCTCTGCTCAGTGGGGAGCCTGCTTCCCCCTCTCTCTCTGCCTGCCTCTCTGCCTACTTGTGATCTCTGTCTGTCAAATAAATAAAATTTTTTAAAAAAGAAGAAGAAAAGGAGCCTAACCCAGAAGTGTTAATAATGTCACCTACACATCTTTCTCCTGCTTTGGAATCTGTCTGAAAGCTCATCTACTCCAAAAACATTTCCTATTTTAAACCTACATATGTGATTGGGCCCATTCGTCTTAATCAACTAAAATCATCATTATAACCTCTGTATTAAAATTAAAAGAAGAGTAGTCAAGATGGCAGAGTAGCAGGCTGAGATGACATCAGGTCACAGGAGTTCAGTTAGTTATCAAACCATTCCGAACACCTACAAATCCAACAGGAGATCGAAGAGAAGAAGAGCAACCATTCTAGAGAGAGAAAATTGAACACTTTCTGAAAGGTAGGACCTGCAGAGAAGTGAATCCAAAGCAACTGGGAAGATAGACCACGGGGGGAGGGGCCGGCTCCCAGCAAACAGCAGAGCAATGGAGCACTAAATCAGGATGTTTAGAAGTCTGCTCCACTGAGGGGCATTGGTACAGATGCTAAGTGGGGGTGGAGTTCTTGCAGGGACAGCATGGTGTCAGATCCCGTGGGGTCACAAAAGGATCGGGGGTGTCTGAGTGTAGTAGAGCTCGCAGGTAGTAGAGCGGGGAAGCCGGCTACAGAGACGGAGCCAAGGAGTGAGCTTTCAGCTCGGGGTTACCTTAAACTATGATCCGTGGCACAGTCAGGTCACTGCTCTTTGAGCAGGCACCCCACAAGTGGCAGATCTAGAAAAACCCACCTTCCTTCTCTGGAAGCAGGAATTCGCTGGGTTTGGAGACTCCAAATGGGGCTGTGTGCCCGAGACAGAAACACTCAGTCACAGGCCGTGTGAGCTCAGAGCGTGTCCAGAGACCAGGGAGATGGGAATGATTGAGTGCTTTTCTCCGAGGGCACACTGAGGAGCTCTCAGCTCCTCCAGGCTGGATACTGGGAGGCCACCATTTTCATTCCCATCCTCCAGAGCTCTATGGAAAGCATTTGGGGAAAGAAGCTCCAGAGAGTGAACCTGAGCAGATTACTTAGCCCAGCCCTGGCAAGGGTGGAGCAATTCTGCTTCAGGCAAAGACACTTGAGAATCACTACAACAGGCCCCTCCCACAGAAGATCAGCAAGAACATACAGCCAAGACCAAGCTCACTGATTAAGGAGAACAGTGGAATTCCAGAGGGGAAAGCAAAGCACGGAATTCATGGCTTTCGCCCCATGATTCCTCAGCCTTGCAAAGTTAATCAAATTTTTTTAATTTTATTTTTTTATTTTCTTCTTACTCTGTTTTTTCAACTTTTTACTCTTTCTTCTTTTAACATTTTTTAAGTAGTTTATCTTAACAATACCTTTATTTTTTTTTAACATTCTTTTTTTTAAAGATTTTATTTATTAATTTGACAGAGATCACAAGTAGACAGAGAGGCAGGCAGAGAGAGAGGGGAGGGGTAAGCAGGCTCCCTGCTGAGCAGAGAGCCCAATGCGGGGCTCAATCCCAGGACCCTGGGATCATGACCTGAGCTGAAGGCAGAGGCTTTAACCCACTGAGCCACTCAGGCACCCCAACAATACCTTTCTTTAAAAAATATTTTTTGGGGGCGCCTGGGTGGCTCAGTGGGTTAAAGCCTCTGCCTTCGGCTCGGGTCGTGATCCCAGGGTCCTGGGATCGAGCCCCATATCGGGCTCTCTGCTCGGCGGGGAGCCTGCTTCCCCCTCTCTCTGCCTGCCTATCTGCCTACTTGTGATCTCTGTCTGTCAAATAAATAAATAAAATCTTTAAAAATATATATATATTTTTTGAACCTTCATTATTATAGTCATATTTTATCCTTCATTGTATCTAACATTATTTTTGTATACATATAAGGTTTTTTTCTCCTAAAAATTTTGGGGTACAACTTCCTCTAATAGATCAAAACATTCCCTGAATCTAGCACAGGGTTTTGCTCTAGTCTGCAGTCTTAGCAAATTCTCTCCACTTTTTTTTTCTTTCTTTTCCCAACCAAATTATCAACTCCTTTTTTAGAATTTTTTTAAAATTTTCATCTTTACAGTAATATTCATCCCTTCATCGTGTTTACCCTTATTTGTGTGTGTGTGTGTGTGTGTGTGTGTGTGTATATATATATATATATATGTTTTTCTTTAAAATTTTGGGAGGTAGTTTCTTCTAAGAGACCAGAATACACCCAAAATCAAATGGGTGGCTCTGTCCTATTCACCAGTCTAATATATTTTTTATATATACTTTTTAATTTTTTAACTTTTTACCCCCTGTCTTTTCCCCACAAATTGGGATCTCTTCTGATTTTGTTAACACACATATTTCTGGGGTCTTTGCCACCCTTTTAGTATTTTACTCTCTCGTTCATATATTCTTATCTGGATAAAATGACAAGGTGGAAAAACTCACCACAAAAAAAGAACAAGAGGCAGTACCAAAGGCTAGGGACCTAATCAATATGGATATTGGTAATATGTCAGACCTAGAGTTCAGAATGACGATTCTCAAGGTGCTAGCTGGGCTCGAAAAAAGCATGGAAGATATTAGAGAAACCCTCTCTGAAGTTTTAAAAGACCTTTTTGGAGAAATAAAAGAACTAAAATCTAACCAAGCTGAAATTTAAAAAGCTATTAATGAGGTGCAATGAAAAATGGAGGCTCTTACTGCCCCGAGTCAGGCTCTCTCTGCTCAGCGGGGAGCCTGCTTCCTCCTCTCTCTCTGCCTGCCTCTCTGCCTACTTGTGATTTCTATCAAATAAATAAATAAAATCTTTAAAAAAAATAAAGACACAGAGTATCAGAATGGATTAAAAAAACAAAACCCATCAACATGCTGTCTGCAAGAAACTCATTTTAGACCCAGACACCTCCAGATTTAGAGTGAGAGAATGGAAAACAATTTACCATGCTAATGGACATCAAAAGAAAGCTGGGGTGGCAATCCTTATGTCAGATAAATTAGATTTTAAGTCAAAGACTATAATAAGAGATGAGGAAGGACACTATATCATACTCAAAGGGTCTGTCCAACAAGATCTAACAATTTTAAATACATGTGCCCCTAACATGGGAGCAGCCAACTAATAGACCAATTAGTAACAAAATCAAAGAAATACATCTACAATAATACAATAATAGTAGGGGATTTTAACACCCCCATCACTGAAATGGACAGATCATCCAAGCAAAAGATCAAATAAAGGCCTTGACTGACACACTGGACCAGATGGACATCACAGATATATTGAAAACATTCCATCCCAAAGCAACAGAATACACATTCTTCTTTAGTGCACGTGGAACATTCTCCAGAATAGATCACATCCTGGGTCACAAATCAGGTCTCAACCAGTACCAAAAGACTGGAATCATTCCCTGAATATTTTCAGACCACAATGCTCTGAGGCTAGAACTCAAACACAAGAGGAAATCTGGAAAGAACCCAAATACATGGAAGCTAAAGAGCATCCTACTAAAGAATGAATGGGTCAACCAGGAAATTGAAGAATTGAAGAAATTCATGGAAACAAATGATAATGAAAACACAACCGTTCAAAATCTGTAGGACACAGCAATGGCAGTCCTTAGGGAAAGTATATAGTGGCACAAGCCTTTCTCAAGAAACAAGGAAGGTCTCGAATACACAACCTAATCCTACACCTAAAGGAGCTGAAGAAAGAACAGCAAAGAAAGCCTAAACGCAGCAGGGGAAGAGAAATAATAAAGATCAGAGTGGAAATCAATGAAATAGGAACCCAAAAAACAACAGAACAAGTCAATGAAACAAGGAGCTGGTTCTTTGAAAGAATTAATAAGATTGATAAACCCCTGGCCAGACTTATCAAAAAGAAAAGAGAAAGGACCCAAATTAATAAAATCATGAATGAAAGAGGAGAGATCACAACCAACACCAAAGAAATAAAACAATTGTAAGAACATATTATGAACAACTCTACGACAGCAAACTTGACAATCTGGAAAAAATGGGTACATTCCTAGAGCCATATAAACTCCCACAACTGAACCAGGAAGAAACAGAAAACCTGAACAGACCCATAACCAGTAAGGAGATTGAAGCAGTCATCAAAAATCTCCCAACAAACAAGAGCCCAGGGCCAGATGGCTTCCCAGGGGAATTCTACCAAACATTTACAGAAGAATTAATTCCTATTCTCCTGAAACTGTTCCAAAAAATAGAAATGGAAGGAGAACTTCCAAACTCATTTCACAAGGCCAGCATTACCTTGATCCCAAAACCAGACAAAGGCCCCATCAAAAGAGAGAATTACAGACCGATATCCTTGATGAACACAGATGCAAAAATTCTCACCAAAATACTAGCCAAGGATCCAATAGTACATTAAAAGGATTATTCACCACGACCAAGTGGGATTTATTCCTGGGCTGCAAGGTTGGTTCAACATTCGCAAATCCATCAATGTGATTCAATACATTAATAAAAGAAAGAATAAGAACCATATGATACTCTCAATAGATGCTAAAAAAGCATTTGACAAAGTACAGCATCCTTTCTTGATCAAAACTCTTCAAAGTGTAGGAATAGAGGGTACATACCTCAATATCATCAAAGCCATCTATGAAAAACCCACAGCAACTATCATTCTCAATGGGGAAAAACTGAGAGCTTTTCCACTAAGGTCAGGAATACGGCATCGATGTCCATTATCACCACTGCTATTCAACATAGTACTAGAAGTCCTAGCCTCAGCAATCAGACAACAAAAAGAAATTAAAGGTATCCAAATTGGCAAAGAAGAAGTCAAACTCTCACTCTTTGCAGATGATATGATATTTTATGTGGAAAACTCAAAAGACTCCACTCCAAATCTGCTACAACTTCTACAGGAATTCAGTAAAGTGTCAGGATATAAAAATCAATGCACAGAAATCAGTTGCATTTCTATACACCAACAGCAAGACAGAAGAAAAAGAAATTAAGGAGTCAATCCCATTTACAATTGCACCCAAAACCAAAAGATACCTAGGAATAAATCTAAGCAAAGAGGCAAAGAATATGTACTCAGAAAACTATAAAGTACTCATGAAAGAAATTGAGGATGACACAAAGAAATGGAAAAATGTTCCATGCTCATGGATTGGAAGAACAAATATTGTGAAAATGTTGATGCTACCTAAAGCAATCTACATGTTTAATGCAATCCCTATCAAAATCCCACCCATTTTTTTCAAAGAAATGGAACAAATAATCCTAAAATTTATATGGAACCAGAAAAGACTCCGAATAGCCAGAAGAATGTTGAAAAAGAAAGCCAAAGTTGGTGGCATCACAATTCCAGACTTCAAGCTCTATTACAAAGCTGTCATCATCAAGACAGTATGGTACTGGCACAAAAACAGACACATAGATCAGTGGAACAGAATAGAGAGCCCAGAAATAGACGCTCGACTTTATGGTCAACTAATCTTCGACAAAGCAGGAAAGAATGTCCAATGGAAAAAAGACAGTCTCTTCAACAAATGGTGTTGGGAAAATTGGACGGCCACATGCAGAAGAATGAAACTGGACCATTTCCTTAGACCACACACAAAAATAGACTCCAAATAGATGAAGGACCTCAATGTGAGAAAGGAATCCATCAAAATCCTTGAGGAGAACATAGGCAGCAACCTCTTCAACCTCAGCCACAGCAACTTCTTCCTAGAAACATCACCAAAGACAAGGGAAACAAGGGTAAAACTGAACTATTGGGACTTCATCAAGATCAAAAGCTTTTGCACAGCAAAGGAAATAGTCAACAAAACCAAAAGACAACCGACAGAATGGGATATTTGCAAACAACGTATCAGATAAAGGGCTAGTATCCAAAATCTATTAAGAACTTATCAAACTCAACACCCAAAGAACAAATAATACAATCAAGAAATGGGCAGAGGACATGAACAGACATTTCTGCAAAGAGGACATCCAGATGGCCAACAGATACATGAAACAGTGCTCCACATCACTTGGCATCAGGGAAATACAAATCAAAACCACCATGAGATACCACCTCACACCAGTCAGAATAGCTAAAATTAACAAGTCAGGAAATGACAGATGCTGGCGAGGATGCGGAGAAAGGGGAACCCTCCTACACTGTTGGTGGGAATGTAAGCTGGTGCAGCCACTCAGGAAAACAGCATGGAGGTTCCTCAAAGAGTTGAAAATAGAGCTACCCTATGACCCACCAATCACACTACTGGGTATTTACCCTTAAGATACAAATGTAGTGATCCAAAGGGGCACATGCCCCCAAATGTATATAGCAGCAATGTCCTCGATAGCCAAACGATGGAAAGAACCTAGATGTCCATCAAGAGATGAATGGATAGGGGCGCCTGGGTGGCTCAGTGGGTTAAAGCCTCTGCCTTAGGCTCGGGTTGTGGTCCCAGGGTCCTGGAATCAA
>PISX010017286.1:0-13709 GCA_004024625.1 Mellivora capensis | reverse complement strand
GGAAAAAATGAAACAAGATGGGATCGGGAGGGAGAGAAACCATAAGAGACTCTTAATCTCAGGAAACAAACTGAGGGTTGCTGGGGGTGGGGTGGGGGGGAGTGATAGGGTGGCTGGGTTATGGACAGTGGGGAGGGTATGTGTTATGGTGAGTGTGACGAATTGTCTAAGACTGATGATTCACAGTCCTGTACCCTTGAAGCAAATAATACATTATATGTTAATTTAAAAAAATTTTTTTAAAGTAAAAACGAAAACAAAACAAAGAAAAAAACTCTCTGATATGTTAGAAGTCAGGATAATGGTTACCTTGGGGGAAAGGAGGAGGGTAGTGACTGGGATAGGGCAGGAAGGGGACTTCAGAGTTACTGTCATGTTCTATCCACTAGGTTACTTGAGCATGTTCACCAGTTGATCATTTACTGAGCTATATACCAGTAAGTAGTGTACTTTCTCAATGCACTACACTCCATCATTATCTGATCAAGCAGGAAGTTACAAGCATTCAGAGAGTGCCGTTAAAAATAATTAACAACGGTGCCTTGCTGTCTCAGGGGGTGGCACATACAACTCTTGATCTCAGGGTCATGAGTTCAAGCCACAAGTTGGGCATGGAGCCTTCTTTTAAAAATAATAATAATTAACAGACATTGTTTCTGAACATACAAAGTTAAACTTTAAGAACCAAAATGTTTATGTAAGAAAATGCAGGCTTGGCCATGGAAACTAACCAGAAGTACACTGCACCAGCTGCAATGGGAACGATTCATTGAGGGGATGTACATAAAGTTCTTACATCAGTGCTAAGAACATAGTGCTATATGTTAGTTATTATTACACTTTTTAACACATCAAAAGCATTTCCAGATGAATGAAGACTTCAGCTAAGGTCACAGCAAATTTCCTTCATTTCCTTTGCCCTTAACCCTTTCAAAATAGTTATGGAGTCCACATCACTACCTGGTTTGTTTTAGTCATGCCTGAGGAATTCAGAACTCCCAGGCTAAGAATCATGGCACATCTGCACTGAAAGAGAGCACAGAGAGCCTCTGGTCCAATGATTCTCTAGTATGTGTCACTGGGGCTCTTGTTAAAAGTTCAAGATTCGTATTCACTTAGAGTAGCTACTTAGAGTAGCACCTAGGAATTTGCATTTTTTTAACCAGCTCAAGTGATTCTGAAGGTCATCTAAAAGAAACAAGGAACCTCTTGTTTTGTAGATGAATAAAATAGAGGTCAGAGAGGGACGAGACCTGCCCAGAGTCTTCTTTCTGGTTAATGAGTATGCCAGGACTAGAACGAAGGTTTTACCAGTCCAGTGTTATTTCCATGAATCCATGCCCCAATAACCTATAACCCAGAATGAATCTGTCCTAAACCTTGGTGGCTTATTCCATTGTCTTTTCACACATGCATTTCATTAACTAGAGAGGCAAAAACACCCACCTATACATTCATTAGGTATACAGAACCAGTTACTTTAGAAACCTAGTTTCTAAATCAATCATCGCTCTGGTATTTTTACACACTGTGTGACACTGAGATAGTTTTTTTAATTCTACGTGCTTTAGTTTCTTCCTTTATAAAGCAACAAAATAACACCTATGGTTTGCAGGATATTGTGAAGACTTATGTAAAATACTAGCACAGAGCTTGGTAAATAATGAGGTTCCAGTAAACAGTAGCTATCATTAATGCCATTTTAAAACATGGCCCTACAGCCACATTCTTCAGACTAGAGGAGTATTCTCAAGTGTGGTTCCGTATAAACAGAACCATCCAGAAGTCCTCGTTGTTTTTAAAATACAGACTTCTGATACTCACCCCTCACAAGACTTGGTGAATCAGAATCATGGGGGCGAGACCCAGAAGTCTGTATTAACAAGCAAAGTACCCCAGGTTCTTCCTCTGTATACCAAAGTTTGAGTAACACTGGACTAGGGCTGTGGACCAAATGCTTCTTGTCAGTGAAAACACTTCTTATCAATGAGAGCCAGCAAGTGCTGAACACTCACTCTAATACTAACAATTTTGTTAATAAGAGGTAAATGAGTGCCATCTACTGTCTTATTTTAGAATGCAACGCTCAGACTGGCTCAATTCTCTCAGTAATTGAATTCACTCTGAAAAATAAATCAATCCAGAACAAGATATCCAAGCAATAGAAAGCATTGTTGGAAGGAGATATGAAAACAGTCTTTATTTAACTAGAAGAAAACTTTCTCAGTTAAAGGGTTCTTGGAGTTCTAAATTAATGTATCTAGTAAACTTCTGTAATTCCAAGTTACTGCCAAAGCAATAAAGGAAAATATAGACTGTCTCACCCATTGGCCTAGGCCAACAGTGAAAGCAAAAACGCAACTACAGAATGCCCTAAAATACATGTATCTATGCTCACCTCCACCACCTCCTCCCCAATCTCAAGAAAAAAACCAAAGGAAACAAGGACAAGCTTTCTTACTCTGCAACATTCTACTCAAGGCCAGTATCTAAACTGCCACCTGCAGTTGGCAAGTTAACATCCCCTTCCAAAGGTACTCAGAAAAGCCTTCCGAATTATACTGTTTAAAGCTAATTTCCCCTTCCAAGTTGCAAATGCATAAATATACCCAAAGATTCAAAAGGGACGGGCAAAGCCTTATAGATATTCATATAAAATTAGCAATTATACTTCATATTGCACTAACTCAATACAAACCATAAAAAGCATTTGTCTTTAATTTCTGGTTGATAAGAAATCAATGACAAAATAGATATACTGTGGAGTCTGAAAGCCCATCACAGAGTGTGAATAATCGTCCGGTTGCGGAGCTCCTGAATATACTCTTTGGCGTGGGTGACTGCCGTCTTCGGTGCTTCACGTGGAGGTGGGGGACCTTCCACCAACTTCACAAAATAATGGCAAAAAACCTTCTCCATGATCCCGAAGCGACCTCTGCCATGGTATCGGATACGTTTCAGGTACTGGCCTCGCCCGGACGTCGACTCAGCTAGACAGGGAAGACAGAGAGAGTTACAGGAAATGACTGCATCCCCAAGACTATAGCTCATCACCTGAGCAATATCTGTCCTTTCCTCGACCAGATTCTAAGACTCCATGAGTTCACTGGCTGATGAGAGCAGATCAGTCTCAAAACAAGTATCTCTGGAGTGCTTATTAAGGACCAGCCTCTATTCTAGGTGTGGAGAGAAAAGAGTGAACAAGACTAGCAAGGGCCCTGCCTCCATGCAGTGTACATTCTAGAGGAGAAAGAAAATAAACATGAATATTCCAGTTAGTGATAAGTACAATGAATTAAACAGTGATGTGGGAGGGGCACCTAGGTGGCTCAGTACTTAAGTGTCTGCCTTCAGCTCAGGTCATGATCCCAGAGCCCTGGGCTGGAGCCCCACTGGGCTCAGCAGGGAGCCTGCTTCTCCCTCTCCAGCTCCCCTGTGCTTGTACTCCCTTTCTCGCTCTCTCTCCCTGTCATAAATAAATTTTTTAAAAAATCTTTAAATAGTGATGTGAGAGAGACTGATGGGGTGCTGGAGGCAACATCAGACCAGTGGGTGTCAAGAAGCATCTCTGAGGGGGCCCCTGGGTGGCTCAGTGGGTTAAAGCCTCTGCCTTCAGCTCAGGTCATGATCCCAGGGTCCTGGGATCGACCGGCACTGGGCTCTCTGCTCAGCAGGGAGCCTGCTTCCCCCTCTCTCTCTGCCTGCCTCTCTGCCTACTTGTGATCTTTGTCTGTCAAATAAATAAAATCTTTAAAAAAAAAAAAAAAGCATCTCTGAGGAAGAGATATTCAGTCTAACTAAGACCAGAATCCATGCAAATATCTACAGTCATGGTATTCCAGATAGAGGGAAAAACAAATGCAAAAGACACAATGGTGGGAATGTTCTTGGCTTGTTTTATTTTTTATTTAAGTTCAATTTAATTAACGTATAGTGTATTATTAGTTTTAGAGACAGAATTCAGTGATTTATCATTTGCATATAACACTCAGTGTGCATTACATCACGTGCGCTCCTTAATGCCCATCTCCCTGTTACCCCATCCCTCCACCCACCTCCCCTCCAGCAACCCTCAGTTTGTTCCCTATAGTTAAGAGTCTCTCATGGCTGTCTCCCTCTCAGTTTTCATCTTACTCTTCCTTCCCTTCCTCTATGTTCATCTGTTTTGTTTCTTAAATTCCCCCATAAGAATGAAATCATGTGATATTTGTCTTTCTCTGACTCATTTTGCTTAGCACAATACCCTCTAGTTCCATCCATATCATTGCAAATGGTAAGATTTCATTTTTGATGGCTGAATAAAAATGCCATTGTATGTATGTATGTATATTTTTTTCTTTATGCATTCTTTTGTTGATGGACATCTGGGATATTTCCATAGTTTGACTGTTGTCAACACTGCTGCTGTAAACACTGGGGTACAGGTGCCCCTTCAAATCCCTATCTTTGTATTCTCTGGATAAATACATGGTAGTGCAACTGCTGGGTCTAGGGTAGCTCTATTTTTAGCTATTTGACAAACCTCCATACTGTTTTCCAGAGTGGCTGCACCAGTTTGCATTCCCACCAGCAGTCTAAGAGGGTTCCCCTTTCTCTGCATCCTTGCCAACATCTGTCATTTCCCGACTTGTTAATTTCAGCCATTCTAACTGGTGTGCTGACTTGTTTTAGAAACAGAAAAAATACAAGCCTGCTGAAGCACAGTAAACAAGGCAAAGAGTGGTACAAACAGGGGAAAGAAATCAGTGGTGAAGACAAGGTTACCAAGAGCCCTAAAGGCTGAGGTAAGTAGTTTTTATTTCATTCCAACTATGGTGAGAAGGCCCCTGGAACCAAAAGTTCCCAAATGCTGGTCCTCTGGCTACATCAGACTAACCTATGGAACATATTTTAAATGCAGATGCTGAGATCCCATCTCTGAAGATTCTAATTTACTGTATTTGGGGTGTACCTGGGAAATTACATTTGAACAAACACCAATCCTCTTCCCCCAGTAACTCTGATTTATGGCCAGTTTTAGGAACCCCCACATCACAACTGCTCCCTCATCTCCCCTCCCCAATTCTGCGCATCAACGTCTGACCCCGTAAAATTAAAAAAAATTTTTCAAATACTAGTTAAGAAGAAATCTGTTCACCAGTTTTCACCCACAGTGAATCAGAGGACTATCCACCTTCTATTTTCTGAATTTATTCAGTCAGTTACTCCTTGAGTTAATAAAGCCTTTTAAAAAGCCAAAACCTACAGAAGACATATCAAATTAATCCACTTCAATACTCGCCATTCTTATATTCTTACTGTGACATAACTTTATAAATACAGGGACGGTGTCAAAGAATACGCTTGATAACCCTCTAACTACAGTCCTCTCATGAAATGGGATTCGGCAGAACCATCCTAGGTTGGCCAGAGAGAAAGCTAAGGATGAGAGTGGTTAAGAAAACTGCCTAGGGCCTCTGTGAGATAAGGAAAGAGCTACTGTCCTTACACCAACTTCATCACTGGGCACTAAAGAAATGTGTTTGAGGAATTACCAAAGAAAAAGACAAATTACACAAATCACTTTAGAATGAAGTACCATTAGTTCCTCTGGATCCATCTGTCAGGAGGAAACCCACAAATAAGCACAATGACACTAAAAAAAAGTGTAGAAATCCTCTAAAAGGCATTTTACAAACACAATGGCTGCTTCTATCCAAAATTACAACTCTACTCAATTTGAGCACCCATTTCCAAATAGTCTGAGGAAAAGGAACACTACTCCAATGAAAGTAGTATCTGAATTAGCTAACTATGCAGTACTACATAACCTATCCAAGCACAATGATCGGCCTATCAGGGTCTTGTTAACCACCATTTTCCATCTCCCCCAAATATGTAAGAGCAAACATCAATAACTACTAATTGCCAGTCATGATTTCATCCTAAAGCCGTAAAATACCATGTGCTTATCTTGGAGCACATAATGCCACATTTTCTTATGTCAGAACAAAAGCATCAATTCTTCTGAACCACCAGGATTCTTTAATACACTGTAATGGGAATATACAACACAGCCACCATGAGGTCAGAATGAAATCAGGACTTAGGAGTATAGATTGCAAATTGGGTTTCTGGTCTCCCCTCCTCCAGTCTCTTTTACTAATTCTGTATGTGAGGAGTTTAAGTGCATTTATATAGAACCATTTCAATGAAAATGAAATAATAAATAGAAGCCCACCGTGCTGTGGCTCTGTTCTAACTGAAACACAAGTAGGGAGAGATCCAAAACTGTGCCATTCATTCACTCACCAAATATTTCTAAGTTCCTGCCGGGTGCCAGGCTCCACCCTGGGCTGCACCCTTGCCCAAGGCACAATTTAAAAACCATTGCTTTAGAGTTAATAGTCTTAAAACACTGCCTTAGTAACATAAATCTCCTACCCCAAAACTTTCTGTGCGTCCTCTTCACTATCATGTGAACCAAATTCCACAGCCTTCCATGCTCAGCCCTCTGGATCTAGGCCCAATCCACCTTTCAGTTTTATCTACTCTAGGTCAACCCTCTGCTTCCTTCAACTATTCTACTCACTGGACCACACAATTACTGCTCATTCCAACCTATGTGCCTTAGCTCCTGTGCTTACTCCACTCTGAAATTCTCTTTCAGATACCCAAACACTTATCTTCAAAAGCTAAACTCTACTAGAAAATTACCATCACTTTTCTAACCAATACTGACCTCCTCTTCTCTACTCCTACTATTTACCTATATTACTCTTTTTGGTCTCAAACCATATGCTACCTTATCTGAGTGTTCATGGCTAATCTGTGAAAGTCACTTCTTCAACCAAACTTCTATATGTCTTTTGTATTTCCCCTAAAGTTCATATACAACAAGGAATAGAAATGATTTTGAAATTACAACCTCTGCTAATTAATATTTTTTCAATATAGCTATCTGATAAATTTGCTCAAATTCTAAAATAAGTTTCAAAGTTTTCCAAGTACATACAGTACTAGTGACGTGTATCACTTGTTCCAATTCAGAAACACAATTTATATATCCTTCCAAAGGACTACTACTGTCAAAGAACAAAACTATATGAGCTAAAAGTCTTAAGTTGCTTTAATAAGATATACCATCACCTAACTGTGTGGACAATATGTGGAAAGTACTCAAAAACTTTCTGAATCAGAGAAAACATTAAGACACCTCAGAAATGGGAACAGCCTAAAGATTATGCCAACTCCCTGCTCAGCAGAGAGGCTGTTTCTCACTCTCCCACTCCCCCTGCTTGTGCTCTTTCTCACTCAATCTCTCTCAAATAAATAAATGAAATCTTAAAAAATAAATTATGCCCAAGACGATGCTCATCTAAAGATGATGCCCAATAGGTATCAAGAATATTTAAAATACTGTCAATATTTCCTATATATTAGTATTTAGGTAAATGTGAATCTTGACATTTTAAAATTGGAAACCCTCTTCCCCCTTCATCACTCTTAGCCCCGAAGACTGATTTACAAAGTCAGTCAATCACTTTCCCTAAAGTAAATCACTTTAGATGCCATGAATCACTAAGCAGTGACATTTTATTAGTCCATGTCCACTTGTTAAGGTTTATTCACAGTGCCATTAGTCATCATTATAAGTTTGAAAAGGAAATGAATTTTCAAAATCTGTGGTTATGCTACACCAGGTATTAGCTTTAGACTGATGACAGGCATTTGAAGGAATTACCATATAATGAGAACACACACTACCAAAAAAGCACTTCCCTTAAAATGCCTATACTTACTTATGTCAAGAGACTGAGGAGCCACTGCTGAGCTGAAACCGCAGCCAACAAGTGACTAGTTTTTCAAAACTCTAAAAGACATTTTTCCATGGAATGAAATGTCTAGGCCTTTTCCAAGAATACAATGAGAAAAATCATTTTCTTGTATTTTATAGGTACAAATCACTGGGATTTTTATTCAACAAATAGCTCTCCAAGTCTCTCCCCTGAGGTTTCAGACCCAGTGGGTCCGCGGTGGGTCCTGGGAATCTATATTTTTTTTTACTAAGAACCTCACATGATTCTTATGAGGAAAGTTTGACAAAACCAGAGATAAAATGTCTGACACTTCACGGTAAAATACTTCATCTTCCTAAGGGTACTTCTCTCTTTTACCTTCATAAAAGAATTAGGCAGCAAAATACTTAGCAAATGAGTTTTTACAATCGTAAGACAAATCAAAATTTATCAGCCCTACTCAAGAGAAGAGATTTTTACACAAAACTACATGAAAAAAAGGTACAGGTACAGTAGAGATTTTTCAGCAGAAATGTGCATAAGGAGACGGATGAATTAAAGGCCCATTCATGTAGGACTGGTTAAGTTTATTTTTGTGGACTTTGCTCCATTTGGGAAGACAAGATTAAGCTCCTCACCTTTTCTCACTTTACTAAAATTACTGAAAAGGATTTAAAGACAAATTCTATTTCATTTGTATCTGAGTTCCATTACAAAGTTTGTCTTTCAGCTAAGAAGACCATATTCCTATGGAACTGAATAAAAGTAATTAAATCGGATTTGATATCCAGTCATAAAGCAGGAGAGGGCACCAAGAGGTTTTAAGCAAATGGTCTTGCTCTTCATCCATTTCATCTCTTCCAATGATTTCGCCCCTCGCTGCATTATTTATTCATGCTGTTCTCGGAAGAAAAAGCGTATGAGTAACTACTATGGCCCTGCATCTTCTGAGATGCCATTTTGATTTCTCTCTGTATCTATTTATGTATCAGAATATCATCAGTTATACAACATTCAGCTTTAAAATATTTCAATTGAAAACCATAACTCATTTGAATTTCAGGAGTAGGTGTGGTTGCCAGTATCAATTCCAGGTGAACTGAGGTTAGATTTTACCTTAACCAGAATAAACATCTCCAGTAAGGTAGAATGCAACAAAGTAGAAAGTTAGATGATTTGTTTTTACCCTAATTGTTAAAAAAATCATAATGCACAACTAATTTCTCCCATAATGATTCAGCCTTTTTTCCTCTATTTGGAGAGTAGCAGTAACTCCTATCTTCAATTTAAAATATCTTCAGTTCTCCTTACACATAGGTTTGGCAGACTGCGAAAATTTTGCTTCGACATCAACATCATTGTTTGATTACAAAATTGCTGAGGTTAGGAGTAATTGCTGCTGAAGTGAGAGGAAAACAGCAACTCCACCCACCGCTTCGCTTTAAGCTGGTGCTGAGAGGGGGGCAAGGGAGCTTTGTAATAAGCATTCATCTCTTTCTAGAAAGAGCTGTATGAAAGTATGTAACAAAAAAATCCCTCACATTTGTATGGTACATCATGCTTCCCAAAGCATTTTCACTTACATTAATTTAATATGATATGGAACAAGTACACAAAACCTGAGATAATGCTTCAGAAAGTAATAACAAAGGGAACCAAACACATCTGCATCATCTGAGCCTTGGGTTTTACAATTCAATAGATTTCCCATTCTGGTAATTGGAAGGTTAAATTAGGGGACACCTTTATGGATTAGGCACCTGGCTTGGCCCATCATAAATAAATACTCTTTAAAATCCACCTGTGTAGGGACGCCTGGGTGGCTCAGTTGGTTAAGCGGCTGCCTTCGGCTCAGGTCATGATCCCAGCGTCCTGGGATCGAGTCCCACATCAGGCTCCTTGCTCGGCGGGGAGCCTGCTTCTCCCTCTGCCTCTTCCTGCCACTCTGTCTGCCTGTGCTCGCTTGCTCGCTCGCTCTCTCTCTGATAAATAAATAAAATTTTTTTAAAAATTTAAAAAAAAATAAAATAAAATCCACCTGTGATTCTTTATTTACATCCTTCAGGGTTGATAAAGAATTTATTTTTTAAAAAATCACTCTGGGGCGCCTCGGTGGCTCAGTCATTAAGTGTCTGCCTTCCGCTCAAGTCGTGACCTCAGGGTCCTGGGATGGAGTCCTGGGTCAGACTCTGCTCAGCGGGAAGTCTGCTTCTCCCTCTCACTCTCCCCCTCTGCTCTCTCTCTCTCTCTGCTCTCCCTCTCTCACCCAAATAAATAAATAAAAATCTTTTTTTTTAAGATTTTATTTATTTATTTGACAGACAGAGATCACAAGTAGGCAGAGAAGCAGGCAGAGAGAAAGGAGGAAGCAGGCTCCCCACTGAGCAGAGAGCCTGATGCGGGGCTCGATCCCAGGACCCTGGGATCATGACCTGAGTCGAAGGTAGAGGCTTCAACCCACTGAGCCACCCAGGCGCCCAATAATAATCTTTTAAATAAATAAATAGTCAGTTCTGTTCCTTCTTCGTTGTATCATGATTAAAGGACCACTCCATGTACCATCATCTTGGTACCCATTATTAAGTAATTATTGGCAATAGGTTTCATGGTCTCATTCACATTACACAACAGGTAACAATAAAGCAGTGATGTTATTACCATTTATAACAGACTAACATTAGCATGCTGAAGGCAGAAGAATAAGCTATTACCAGCAAATTTCACTGGCAAACCCAGTCCTAAGTAGTTAGGTCCTAAACCCAGTCCTAAGTAGTAGTCAAAGACTATTGTTAGATAATGAACTCAGCATCACTACTGGAAGACATTTCCCAATGCTAAGAATATTAAACATCTTACCTATATATAAATTGGATCTGAATTCCACATTGTGGTCTCTAACTGCCATATCTTGTGCTTCCAAGAGAACCTTAAACAAAGAAAAGACAGGCATTGATATGGCTGACCCTGAACTAAAATGAATTAAATTTCTCATTTCTTACTGTTATCTCTATAATATGACTGCTAATCACATGCCTCTGTTTTATAGCCAATTTAAAAAAAAGAATATTAAATGATAACAGTACTAAGGAGAAGGAATACACTGAGCTTTCCTTCTTCAGACAAGAACTGCAAATGCAGGCAACACGGTCCATCCTGCTAAGTGTACCATGGAATGTATGAGCTGGAAAGGAGGAAACAGCAGCCCTGGTAGCAGTACTACTGGTGATAAGCATTATGCCTCTGAGTCAGAGATTGTCAAAAAGTTCAAGAAGCTTAAGAGCTAAATCATATGGAAAATTCTTTTTTTTTTTTAAAGATTTTATTTATTTATTTGTCAGAGAGAGAGAGAGCACAGGCAGACAGAGTGGCAGGCAGAGGCAGAGGGAGAAGCAGGCTCCCTGCCGAGCAAGGAGCCCGATGTGGGACTCGATCCCAGGACGCCGGGATCATGACCTGAGCCAAAGGCAGCCGCTTAACCAACTGAGCCACCCAGGCGTCCCCATATGGAAAATTCTTAAACTTTGGATCCAAAATAACCATTAAACATCAAATAAGTAGAGAAAATCATACTTGAAAATTTTAAGAATTATTAAATTTATACTCTGTAGATATTTTTAATTAAGTTAACCTGCTCCAGAACACATTTTTTTTTTTGAAGATTTTATTTATTTGACAGAGAAATCACAAGTAGGCAGAGAGGCAGGCAGAGAGAGAGGGGGAAGCAAGCTCTCTGCTGAGCACAGCCAGATGCGGGGCTCCATCCTAGGACCCTGAGATCATGACCTGAGCCGAAGGCAGAGGCTTAACCCACTGAGCCACCCAGGTGCCCCATCCAGAACACATTTTTAAAAATAACAGAAACCATGGGATGCCTGGGTGGCTTACCTGGTTAGGCAACAACTCTTAATTTCAGCTCAGGTCATGATCTCAGGTCGTGAGATCGAGCCCCCTGTTAGGCTCCGTGCTCAGCAGTCTGCTTGGGATTCTTTCTCCCTCTGCACTCCCCTTGCTCGCTCATGTACACAAGCGCGTGCGCTCTCGCGCTCTCTCTCTCTCTCTCTCTCTCAAATAAATAAATAAATCTTTTAAAAAATCAAAACCGGGGCACCTGGGTGGCTCAGTGGGTTAAAGCTTCTGCCTTCAGCTCAGGTCATGATCCCAGGGTCTTGGGATCGAGCCCCGCATCGGGCTCTCTGCTCAGCAGGGAGCCTGCTTCCTCCTCTCTCTCTGCCTGCCTCTCTGCCTACTTATGATCTCTGTCAAATAAAAATTAAAAACAAAAAAAAACTTAAAAAAAAATAAATAAATAAAAAATCAAAACCCAGGGACGCCTGGGTGGCTCAGTTGGTTAAGCGACTGCCTTCGGCTCAGGTCATGATCCTGGCGTCCTGGGATCGAGTCCCACATCGGGCTCCTTGCTTGGCAGGGAGCCTGCTTTTCCCTCTGCCTCTGCCTGCCACTCTGTCTGCCTGTGCTTGCTCTCTCTCCCTCTCTGACAAATAAATAAATTTATAAAAAAAAAAAAAAAAAAGAAGAAGAAGAAGAAGGTCCCATGCTGTGCTGTTTGGTACCTCCAGAAATATTAAAAAAAAATCAAAACCTAGATCTTTTACTCATTTAAAGATAAAGAATACAATACAAAGCTGAGTACACAAAAAAATACTTAGTCATTGTATTCTGAACTAAAATTAAATATAGGCATTACAACTGAACCTCTTGAAGTCTGAACCAATCCATCGCAACTGCTGAACTACTAAACTAAAAAGATCTCGCTTTAAGTGAGAACTAACTGATATGGAGAAAATACTGCTGCTATCCCCAGATGTCCTCAACCCAGCATTTTGAAATAAAAACACCACGTATCCACATTGTGGAATGCAGGAAGTGCAGGGACATGGTTTAGGGGAGAAATGGATTACAGGTGCTGCAGAGGAGAGGGAGCCATTGTTGCAAATAAGAGTGAGAGAAGAGTACACGGGAATGCACAAGAATGTTTCCCCACAGCTACTGGCTTGGAAAACAAGAGGGGCTGAATTTTGTGAGTTCTTACAAACAGTGGGGCTTAATGCCTGGAGTTTTAATGGTCATCAGGGTTGGCTGGGATTAGACCCCAGTGGGTACTGTACCAACCCTGGAGAGAAGGCAGGTAAACAATCCAGGGGAAGACATCATGGAAATAGTGATCTGAAGAGCACCTGGGGCACACAGTGGGGAGATTATTCACTCTTCTCAGAGCACTTCCCAGAGAGGCAGTTCACAGAAAAATCTGTGAACAAAAGAGCTGGGTGGTGCCATTTCCCTCCCCAACCCTCAGCATAAAATCAGAACCACCTCAGGGAAGCACTCAGCACCAACAATGACTGCCTAATTTGCCTCCCTCAAGTCCCAATCTTCTGTGCTCTGGTGGGACTGCCCCTCTCAGTCAAGCTTGCCTCAGACCCAGTGGGGCAAGCCCCTCCCCCAGAAGACCAATACAAACCCCTGCCTACACCATGTCTCCCTGTTTTGCAGGGACTTAGTTCCAGTGGAGATGGTGACACGCCTCATTTCACAAGCAGACTACAGCACATCTAGTTAAAACTTGCCATATTCAGGCAAGGGACCAAACACTGCCCATAACAGGCAAGGAGAACCTCTGCAGATGACCCAAAGGATAGAACACCCAGAGCACAACAGAAGAAGGCACAAAGCACACACCAAAGACACTCCCTGAAGCACCAGGCCATGGGCACTACTTCATCTCTTCTTCATAAGGTCATTACTTTCAGGAACAGGAGACATAACTAGCTTTTCTTACACATAAGAAACCAGAGAATTAAACAGAACGCAAGATGGAGGAATTTATTCCAAATGAAAGAACTAGATAAGGCCATAGCCAGAGATCTAAGCAAAACAGATATAAGTAACATGCCTGACAAAGAATTTAAAGCA
>PISX010017285.1:0-43847 GCA_004024625.1 Mellivora capensis | reverse complement strand
CATGCAGTTTAATTTTGTTCATTTTCTTCACAATTGAACTCATAATCAGTATAATGATGTCTGATTAAGGCTAAATATTTGCTGCTTTGGTCCATCTTAATGACTTCCACCTTGTCACCACAGCATTGTCATTTACTTTTTTCTAGTCATTGCTTATACACTAATGACTAATGACAGACATGTTGTTAAAACTGAAATAATGGCTGGAAAAGAATATTTCCATGGCACATGGCAACTAGAAATATGTGTTAAGAGGCAAAGAGGGTAACATATGGTAAACAGGCAATTATTTTTAAACATAAGAAGAGGAGGGCTGCAGAAACCCTACTGTTTTCTCATACCTCTTAGACTAAGGTTAGGCAGGTACTGGTAGAAGAAAAAATTGAAACTTTGAAACTAACAGACTTACACCAATGACCAAGACAACATTAAATTTCAGATTGCCTATCTTCCTGATCAATGCTCATTCAAAAAGACTGTGTCTTTAGATCACAAGACAATCTTTCAAATTTTGTAGAAATCACGTCGTAGAGGCTCCCTTAATTGAATCTGTTCTTTCCATGCAGATGAAAACCACCTAATAAACCTTAGTATTTCACTAAACAATCTTTTAATTTGTCATATTCTCACCTAATAATTTCACTAGGAAAAGAAGAATAAAGGCAGTCTTGGAGGTTTCTAGATCATTTTAATCTCAAATCTTACAGATAGAGCATTGAGAACAAAAGTCACTGGATAAAATTTTTCCTGTTATCAGTCAAAAACCATATCTATTTCTTCTTTCAATAAAAAAATAAAATAAAAAATGGTCCACTGCACCCTATTTGTATAGCTGTACAAAAACACCAGCAACACAGTGCCTGTTTGATGAAGACAGTCTCCCAGATGGATGTGTTTTGCTAAGTATTATTATCCAATGACCAGTTCACTCACCACACATCACAACTTCCCAGCCTCTCCTTAATTTAAGCCCTGTTGACTTGCACAGGGAATAGCACAGAAAAGGGATAGAGCATAAAAGAGCACATAGGACTTCTCTTTCAGGAAATATGGTGGATTAAATATCCTTGGAGCATCACCATTACCAAACACTGAAAATGTTGGACTTTGAAAATTAAATTGTCTTAAATATATAGCTAGTTCTGCAAAGATGTAAGGAAAATATCCATAAAATATTAATAAAGTAGAAGTAAATATAAAATTGTTAGGATTAATTTAAGCCTACAACTTTTATAAGGGTGTCTGCAGCCCAAGAAATCTATTTCTAATAATTTCCAAAAGGATAAGAAACAAGGTGTGGTCCACTTGAAGTAGACTTGAAACCTGAATGCATAAAGCTAGGAAAGGAAAAAAAAAAGTGAAAAAGTAAATTTTAAAATTCCACCAAGGGACGCCTGGGTGGCTCAGTGGGTTGAAGCCTCTGCCTTCGGCTCGGGTCATGGTCTCAGGGTCCCGGGATTGAGCCCAGCATCTGGATCTCTGCTCAGCAGGGAGCCTGCTTCTTCCTCTCTCTCTCTGCCTGCCTCTCTGCCTACTTGTGATCTCTGTCTGTTAGATAAATAAATAAAATATTTTTTAAAAAATTCCACCAAGGGAGATAATAAGGAAATACTTTTTTTCTGGTCTTAGGTCTGTGAATGCATATGTGTGTGTATATGCACATGCATGGGTTTTGAAAGGTATGATGGTTTTGCCTGTCTAAAATAGGTGGGTCCAAGTGTAAATTCTATAATAAAGAGAAAAATAATATTTTAAAAATAAGTTTTTTACACAGTATAAAAAGTCATATGGCACATAAAAAGACCCCTCAAAATTTTAAAAAATTCTAGAAATCAAATATATTGGTAATCATAATGAATGTAAATTGACTAAACTCTCCAATTAAAAAGACAAAGATGTACAACGAGAATTTTAATTTTTTAAAATCTAGCTTTGCATTTAAGGGAAAAATAGACTATTGATCAATTAAATATTATCAAAAGCAAAAGAGTATAAATGTATCACATAAGAAAAATTTTAAGACAAAAAAGCACAATGTTAAAAAGGGACCACATAGGAACGCCTGGGTGGCTCAGTTGGTTAAGCAGCTGCCTTTGGCTCAGGTCATGATCCCAGCGTCCTGGGATCGAGTCCCACATCGGGCTCCTTGCTCAGCAGGGAGCCTGCTTCTCCCTCTGCCTCTACCTGCCACTCTGCCTGCCTGTGCTCACTTGTTCTCTCTACTTCCCTCTCTGGCAAGTAAATAAATTAAAAAAATAAAAAAATTTTTAAAAAAAAAAGGGACCACAAAAAAGTAATGTTTTCGCCTAAGACAAGGACATAGCAATTTGAAGCTTATGTGTATTTATCAACATAGCTTCAATTACATATAAAGCAAAAATTAATAGAAATACAACAATAAATTGGCAAATCCATCATCATAGTATTGGCTTTCTAAAGTCCCTCTCTCTATAATTGATAGACTAAGCAAACAAAAGAAAAATGAACTAGATTCAGATATTTCCAAGGCAATTAATATACCTTATCTAATAAAAATATATAAAATTCTCCTCCCAACAATAAGAAATATTTTTCTCAAATGTACATGAGGAATTCATGTAAATTTAAAATGAAAAGACATAGAGCGAGTTTGGAAAGTTTCATACAGGTCATGTGCTTAATTTGACCAAAGGGAAATTAAGATAGGATTCAATAATAAGATTAAGAAGATAACTACACATAGTAGAAGATAGCACACATACTGGAAATTTTAAACACAACTGCAAGTAACTAACAGGTTAAGGCTAAATTAGATGAATGGAACTAATTACTTAAAAAGAAATGTAACTTACCAAAACTGATATAGAAAGAAAAAAAGACCTAAATAATTAAGGAATGAAATCACTCGTTTAAAATCTTCACATTCAAAAAAAAATCACCATGCCTATAGGAAATTTATACTAAAATTGAAGGAGATGGAGAGGAGAAGGGAGTTGAAGGAAATTGGAGTGCGAGATGAACCATGAGAGACTATGGACTCTGAAAAACAACCTGAGGGTTTTGAAAGGGTGGGGGGTGGGAGGTTGGGGGAGCCGGGTGGTGGGTATTATGGAGGGCACGCATTGCATGGAGCACTGGGTGTGGTGCGAAAACTATGAATTCTGTTACACTGAAAAGAATTTTAAAAAATAATAATTAATTAATTAATTTTTTAAAAAGGAACACATAATTCCAATGTTACATATATATCACTAGATACTAAAAAATAGGAGACACTCACCAAATCATTTAGAGAGATTAAAACCAAACAAAAGAATTTCAAGAAAATAAAATTATAGACAACCCACTCATGAATATAGACAAAAGAGCCCAAATAAAATGCCAACAAACTAAATTCAATAACATATATATATCACGGCCAAACTGGGATTATTCCAGATATGAAGACTGATTTATCAGTATAAAATTTATTAATGCATGTCATAATATCAACACATCTAACAAGAAAAATCAGATGATATCCTTAATATATTAGAGAAAGCATATAAGAAAATTAAATTGACATCCAAGATTAAAAAAAAATCATAACTTAGGAATAGAAGAGAATACTTTGAGCTTAATTAAAAAAAATACAACCACAAATAAGGGGTGCCTGAGTAGTCAGTTGGTTAACCCTCTGATTTTGGCTCAGGTCATGATCTCAGGGTAATGGGGTTGAGCTCTGTGTCAGACTCCCTTTTGAGTGAGGAGTCTGCTTGTCCCTTTCTCTCTGCCCCTGCCTCCACTTGGGTGCTCTCTATCTCTCAAATAAATCAATAAGTAAGTAAAATCTTATGACCACAAACAATACAAAACTTACATTCATATTTCCCTTAAAAGCAAGAAAAGGATGTTTTCTATTACCATAGCCAGGAAAATGAGACAAAAAATGCAATAAAATGGGTCAAAATAGGAAAGGAAGAAAAAAATTGTTTATGATTTGCAGATTATAAACAGAGAAACCTGAAACAATATACAAATTATAAGAACTAATATAAGTTTAACACAATTGCTAGATATGAGATAAATGTAAAAGAATCAATGGCATTTATATTTAAGGCATAATGAGTTTTTTTAAGATTCTCCAATAAATTCATTTATAATAAGAAATAAAATAACTAATAAATGCCCAGTAACACATCTAAGGAAAGTGGTGCATCATCTTCATAGAAAAAAATAATATCTTTGCTGAAAGTTCTTAAAAAAGAAGTTGTTTTTTTTTTAAATAGAGTAACTGACCACATTCATGGGATGATTACATTTTAAAATGTCAGTTTTTTTAAATAATTGCTTTAATGCATATCAAAATCATAATACCTGCAGAACCATCAGAGGACTTGACAAAATGATACTAAAATGTATATAGAAGAGATGACATACTTTCCCTGTAGAGCTTAGCACTTATTATAAAAATGTAACTAACACAACATGGGACTAGCAAAAAGATGACAAAGAAATAAATAGAACAGAAAGAATCAGGCCTAGAAATATATGTAAGTTTTGATACATAACAGGTGGAATTGTTGATCAGTGGGGCCAATAATGATGCTGGAATCTCCATATGGGGAAAAAATAACAACAGAAAATCACCTAATTACCTCATAACATATCCAAAAACTCAATTCCAGGTGAGATAAACACTCAAGTATAAGAAATAAAATCTTGACACTTGTAGAAGAAGATACAAGAGAAGAGCTTTAAGATTTCAAGATATGGAAAGATTGCCATAAAAAGATAGAAACACAAACCATGAAGAAAATGACTGAAGAAATTAAAAGATGAACAAAAACCAGAGGGAATATATTAGTGGCATATGTGATGTTCAATACATATCATCAATGAAGGATTGATATCTAAAATTCATTTCAATAAATCATACAAATAAATTAAAAAGACAAAAAGCCAATAAAGTATTCAAGTGATATGAAGAAGAATTTTATAGAAGGAATAATGAATAAATATATGAAAAGATACTCAACTTCATTAGTAATAAGAAAACTCCAAATGAAATAGAATCTTATATAGAACATACTTGCAGAAATTTAAAAACATGAAAATGTTGCTGAGGATACAGAGCTTGCCAACTTTTATAAAGGACTTTTGGGAATGCAACGGATACAACCTTTGGGAGGAAAATTTTATCTAACAAAATCAAAGATGTGTATCTCATTATCCATCCATTCTAATCCTACCCATATAAACTATAAGATAATGCAACATGTGCATTAGGAGAAAAGTCAGAGAATCATACCAGTATTGTATTTAATAAGAAATATCTAGAAATCACTCAGATGTTCACCAATAAGAGAATAAGCATGATCTTTATTTAGTGAAATACTCTACATTTGCAAAAATGACAAACTAGAATTGTATTTATCAACAGGGATGAATCTCTCAAACAATATGTTAATCAAAAACACAAGCTGTCAAGATGATATTCTATTCATATAAAGTACAAAAAATATGCAAAACTAGATATAGTGTTTAGAGATTTAAACATACAGTATAAAATCATTACCAAAAGCAAGGGAACAACTTGTACAAATTGAGGACTGACCATTTTGAGAGGAAGGGTAATTATCACAGTATTTCTTATATTTAGATATTTTAGATAATTTAATTCACTTAAAAAAATCCCAGTCTTTTAAAGCACGTGACAAGATCAACTCAAGATAGCAGATTGAGCACAAATGTTCTTATAAATTCCAACATGGCAGAAAAAAAAAGTCCTAAGAAAACAATTCAACACTAACTGTAGTCATGAAGAAGAAAGGATGCCATAAACAAACCAGAAATAAAGATTTCTAGAAGACAATATAATGATGGATCAAACAAAGAGAAATCAGAGTGAAAAAACTGTCAACCCAAATGGCTTGAAAAAAAGGAAATTGCCAAAGTGAGAACGTTTCTTCCCAAAGGAGCTCCAAAGAAAGCAAGCTGAGTCAGCAAATTCAAAGATCAGGACAATCCTCGGGACAATTAATTAAAAGACCATCAGTCAAACAGTCCCTACTGTGCCAATATTGGCTTTCCTTCGCCAAGACAAAAAGCAAAGCATTTAGAAACACTGTCATTTGCTTCCCAGGATAAAACCTTAAGAATTACCTTCCAAACAAAAGAGAATCTTCCCTGAGAGGGCAGTTAGCTTAAATATCCAGGCCAGAGAGAAAAACAAACTTCCAGAACGGGCAAGGAGATAACTTAGTAGTATGTAAAGCCCAGAAGTGAA
The DNA here is from genome assembly GCA_004024625.1 of Mellivora capensis. Lineage (NCBI taxonomy): Eukaryota > Metazoa > Chordata > Mammalia > Carnivora > Mustelidae > Mellivora > Mellivora capensis. Next base: position 37,600 of record PISX010017285.1, on the reverse strand, counting down.
ATATACTAAATTTCTCTACTCAAGAGCAGACTTCAGCCTGTTGTTGTCTATGAACCTCAAAGAAAGCCTTCTCCGAGCACATTTTATTATTCTCAAGTATAATGCAATATTGGTACAAAACCGAGACATTAAATGAAAGAATATGTATATTTATATTAATAAAAGGCATAATCCACATAGAGGTTTAAATTTTGTAAATCAACCCAGCATTCAAAGTTAACACTCTTAGATATATTAGGAGATACTTTCAGAAGTTATAATCAAATTAAGATACCTCTACATAAAAAGAATAAAGTACCTCAAAATAAAATTTTAGACATTTTAATAACAATAAGAAGCTTATAATGAAGATATGTAAATTTTATTTATGACAGAAATTACACATTTTGCCAATTATCCTTTGTTATAATTATAACATCTGAACATTAGGTATATTAAAAAAGCTCAATAAATTCATACAAGTGTTATTTAAATAAACTAGTCATATTCTCAGATTAACAACAGAAAGCTGCCCAGAAAACTTCTAAAGATACCATAACCTGATTACAAAACAGGAGCAGAAAAGCATGAAAAAGGATGTCTCAGAACATCCATTTTGTATTTATAGGAAAAATATATTAGCTAAAAATATATATTAGCACAATCCAACAAAATAATATATCATAGCTTTAAATAAGTTATTCAAGAATGCAAAATTATACGCACACACATACACACATTGCCAAAATAAATTAGCAAAAACTTAACACTTATACCTGATACTTATAACTGATACATGATACCATACAAAGCTAGGAATGGAAGGCAACTACCTCAACTTGAAAAATATATGCCCCCACCTCCATACCAAAATATTAGGAACATTCCTATTAAAGTCATAAGAAAGAAAAGGATATCTACTACTACTGTTACTATTCTCCATTGGTTTAGATATCCTAGCCAAAGAAATAAGACAAAAAAACATGAAGAATAAAATGGAAATATAAGAGGAATAAAGTTAGTATCTGTTGATGATAGTATTGTTTACCTAGACTATCCAAGAATATCAAGAGAAAACTTTAGAATAAGAAAGTTCAATCAAGTGGCCAACTAAAGGACAACATTTAAAAAAAAAAAAAAGCTCTTCAATATATTATTAGTAACAACCTGAAAAATCTTAATAAATCTCAGAAGGGACCAGTCATGCACTCCCCCTCTCAAAAAACCTGCCAAATCAAAGAAAAAATGCCCACCTGAGCTATATAATTTTTATTTAAGAATATCCAGGATAAAACAAAAAATATTTAAACTTTTCCATAGAGAATTAAAAGTACCATCTACAAATAATTTGAAATGAGAATGGCATCAGACTTTAAACAACAACAACATTGGAAGCTATAAGATAATAAAGCAATGTCTTTCAAATTCCAAGGGAAAAAGGATTTCCAAATTGAATGCTATTCTCAATTCAACTATCAACCAATTATGAAGCAAGAATAAAGTTACTTTCAGTCATGCAAAGTCCCAGAAAAAAAAAAATGTAAAGGAAGCTAATTGAGAGTGCTTCAAAACAAAGGAATAGCCCAAGGAGGAGAAGTCCTAGTGGACAGAAGTAAAAGGAATTCCCAGATGATGGTGAAGGAAAGCCCAAAGATGGCAGCTACACTATAGAACTAGAGAACAAAATGGAACCAGAGGTAGAGGGCTCCAGAAAGAATGTGTCCAAGAGAAAGGAAATCAAACTAATATTAACTACCCGATGTGTTTGCTTTATTGAGAAGAGTTTCACATAATTGGTTGTGAGTGTAGAAGATTTATAAAAAACCAGGCAGAGAAAAATAAGACAATTATTAACTGGAATAAGGACAAAAATGTTGTATAAGAATAGAAACAAAGTTACAGAACATAATACAGCTCATACAAAAAACATTAGCATAGTCATAATGATGTACCTGAATAATGAATTAACTTATAATGTTATATAACTATAATGGGGTGGGAAAGAGAGGGACCATGTAAGAAAGTGAAATTCTCATCATGCAGGGTAGAAAGTAAATATGAAAGACAATATCTAACAAATGAACAATGACAACAGAATCATAACAATAAAGTGTGATGTTTAGAAACACATATATATATAGCCAAAGCAACTGCTAAAAATATCAAAAATTTTTGTTTCTGGGGCGGGAACTGGAGTGCAGTACTGTTGATCCAGAGGTAGGCCAGTAAATGTTTAAAATTATGCTCTCTGGGGGAAAAACCCAAAACCCTGATTTGTAGCACATCCTAATTTCTATGGTGGAAATACTCCCGCCAAGGCTGATTAAAGCTACCAATGTGTCATCTCTGAAACCAAAGTTGTGAAGAGATCCATACAACTGTCTTCAGCACATCAGTGTTCTAGATCCAAGGACAGGTATTTTTATTATTTGACATTAAAACTTTGCACATGTATTACTTTTAAAAATACTTAAATGCATTAGTTGGTACAATTGTTAAAATTTTTTAAATGATATCCCTTATGTTCCACATATGAACACTGGGTGTTATATACAACTAATGAATCATTGAACACTACAACAAAAACTTACGATGTACTATATCCTGGCTAACTGAACATTTTATATATATATATATATATATATATACACACACACACACACACACACACAATATATTATATATACAAATATACTTGCATATAAATAATATATATTTATTACTTATATTATATATAATATATATATTTATTACATGATTATATATACTTTATTATATATATAATAAAGTACTGTTTGTAAATTTAAAAAAAATACAAATGTTTTTAAATGATAATAATGGTCTCAATACTACAAATAATAAAAAATTATCAGATGTCTAGGAACAGATGCAACTGGAAATGTTAAGGATCCACCCCAAGAAAATGAGAAAAGCTCACTAATAGTATTTAAAGGCCAAAAAAGAGACTTTTCTTCTCACATGGCAGATTCCATATAATTGAAATGTTAAAGCTTCACTAATTGATTTTTTAATTAATTGAAACCTCAATCTAATCTAAATAGGTTTTTAAATATAATTTTATAAGTAGATTCTAAATTTAATCTAAAAGAGTAAGAATTATGGGCACCTGGGTAGAATAATCAATTGGACACTGACTCTTAGTTTTGGCTCAGGTAGTGATCTCAGGGTCATGAGGTCCAGCCCCCTATGGGGCTCCTTACTCAGCGAAGAGCCTGCTTGAGTTTCTCTCTCTCCCTCTGCCCCTCTTTATTCCCCCCTTCCTTTCCCTCTCTCTCAAATAAATAATAAACCTGTATAATAAGTAAAATAATTATACGAGATTATAATTTTAACAAAATAATAAAGAGTGGGCACCTGCTGTACTATGTTGAAATACACTATAAAGCCATATTCATTTAAAGATGTTATTGGCATAGGGCACAAAAATATACAATACTAATAAATGAAATATTCAAATGAGTGGGGAGAAATTGGACTGCTCAAAATTACATGAGGAGCAATGGATATTCTTATACAGAAAATACTAAGTTGAATTATTCACTTAGACTTCTTTGTAATATAACATTAAAAAATGAATTGTAGATAAAAATCTAGACATTTTTAAAACTTTAGAAGCAGTTAAAATGTGTAGATTTGTCTTTAAATTTGGAGTTTAAATGATCTCTTTTAGATATAAAAGCCAGAGACCTTATAGGAAAAGACACACTGAAATAAATGGTAATAATTTCTAGGGACTAAAATACAACATAATCAAAAATTAAAAGGCATATAAAATCAGGAATAAGGATTTGCTATATATATTATTAACCAATACTTATATAAAAAGTTTCTATAAATCAATGAGAAAAACATAAATAACTGAATAGAAAAGTAGTCAAAGCACAAGATCAAAAAATCATAGAAGGTAGGTAAATAGCCAGTAACATATTAAAAATATGCTCAACTTCACTAATAATTAGGAAAATGCTCAAGGAAATGATACAGTGATGTTTTACCCACAAAACTGGCAAAAATTAAAAAGCATGTAGAATAGCGGTCTTTTTTTTTTTTGCACTGCTGGTAGTAATGCAAATTGATACAATCATTTGGAAGACAATTTATCAGTATCTATCTAAAGTAAATGCTCATGACTTTTGTCACAGTGTCTGGGGTCAGGTGTGAAAGTCTATTGACTGCTAGGCCTAATTTAGCAGATGATTCCTCATATCTCCACTTGACTATATTGATGCAGTTATCAGACTATTCTTTTTTCCCAGATTAAACAAGGTCTAGAGAGGTCTAAAGTTCGATAATGTGGTATTATCAAAGTCAGAATCCTCAAAATATTAATACCATCATTAATTAGTTACTAGAGATTTCATTTTTAGTTTATATGAAATATTTTAATAATTACACATGATTATTTTTATGTATATGTAGCATTAACAGAAAGAAAAATATCAATAGCTATCAGTTACTGATAGCTTGCTCCATACTCAATGCATGTTTCACTTCATACTTTCTAATATTTTCTTGAGATAGGTATTATTTTCCTCAATTTGGAGATGAGATTTAGAGAGGTTAAGTAACCTGTTCAAAGTTACACAGCAAATTAGTGGGTAATTCAAGTACAGATCTGACTATCTCCAAAGATCCCAACTTTTATGTTATGATTATAAAATATGAACAGTAAATAAACATAATGCAGTCAAGCATGGTTATATTAAGAATTTTTCAGAAGATTTTATTTATTTATTTAAGAGAGAATGAGAGAGAGAGAGCATGAGACAGGGGAGGTCAGAGGGAGAAGCAGACTCCCCACTGAGCAGGGAGCCCAATGCGGGACTCCATGCCAGGACTCTGGGATCATGACCTGAACCAAAGGCAGTCGCTTAACCACCTGAGCCACCCACGCACCCTATATTATGAATTTTTATTGCATAGAATTAACTACAGGATCCAGTGTTAAAATCACACTACTGAAAGATTAAAAATAATCATTCATTGGATTAATATGTGCAGCACTATACAGACAGAGCAAGGGAGGTTTTTTGTTTTTGTTTTTGTTTTTTTGCAAGGGAGTTTTTAATGTGTTCTGTCTCCTCTTAAGAACCTCTCAAAATGTTTATAACCTATCCAAAAACATAACTGTTTATGAAAAATATGATACAAAAATCGATCCCTAAATAAGGCATTTACTCATTTTCCCCATCCTTCTTTAAAGGTTCCCCTGTAGATTATGACTTCTTAATGTAATATCTTAAGTAATTCCTCAGTTTGCTGATATATTTAAAATAAAAATAGCACCAGCCACTGAAATATGCAAGCCTGCAGAGCCTTCCCGGCACCAGGAGGATTCTAACTCTCTCCAGTGATCGCTGGTCCACAGTGAATGTAAGCATTTACAAACGGGTGATCCCTCTGCTCTTTCTGATATGTCCAAGACAATGAGGTGGGTAGTGCCAATTCAGGTTCCTAACTGTATGACACCGTTGCCGAGGTGTTTGTTCGCTTTTATTAGTCCATTGTAGATATTGGCTCTCCTCCCAGATTTCTGCTTTGTTTTCCTAGCTCATGTTTGTTTGGACCATCTGCTTCACTAGATCAGCATTCTCCTCTTCAGGTTCTTCAACTCCATTGCTACAAGTTGGAGTCCTTTTTTTTTTTTTTTTTTCCCAAAAGTAATGGCCACCTGCACCTTATACATTTTTATATTCAATTCTCCAATTTTCTTCCACAGACTTTTCATTTTTTGGAGAAGTCTGTCTTATTTATTGTGATACTCTAGAATGGGATTTCTATTTCACGTATGGGGTGACTTTATTCAATGCATTATTTTTAACCCAATACTACATTTAAAATAAATTTCTTTGATTTGCCTTATATCATGTCACTGGATAATATATTTACCCAGTTTAATAACTTATTTCTTTCCCATCTTAAACCAGATATCCAATAGAAATACCAATCTCTATTTTAGCAACAAATTCAACAAAACTGAAGAGCATGTAAGGCACTGTGCGTTCAATCCACAAATTAATCAAGGCTAGAGTAGTTCAAAGCCTGAAAGATAACTAAGGCATAAGACCTAAACAAAAAGGAGCCATTAGAGCAACAGATCAATTTGTGGCAAAAGCAGGCTAACCAGGGACAGTCCAACCTCACTGACCAGACCAGGAAATGAGTCAGTCCCAGTAACAGTGAAAATGAGGGACCTGAGATGTGAAGGACATGGTTTTAAGGGACCATAGCTGTACAGAGACAGAGGTCTTGGAAGTTCCTTGGTTTCTGTGTAAAATCTGACTACATGTCTGTTGTCTGTGCCAAGGCTCTATTCCCGAAAAAGATGGTAAACCAAAGTATTTCAAGAAAGTATTGGAGTACCACACACAAGGTTCCATTGGAGAGGAAGCCAGGCTGTTCAAGTAGAGCTGTAACACAAAGTAAGGTTATGCTCATAAAATCAAAGCTACAGCCCTAGTTCTGGGACTTGAGCACTAAGTGAACAAAGCTGGACTCTTACTGAACCTATAGTTATTACTCAGATTCTAACATTTCACTTATTGTAGGGATCTAATAGCCTTAGAGTCTGATGAACTGAGTCTTCAGTTGGGCCTAAGCAGCCCAAACTAAGAGAAGATGAATGACGTAGGTCAGAACAACAAACAGGTCACTACTGAGAGGCCTATACAAATCTGAAGCTGAGGATTCAAGCTAGAGGTGGAATGTGCCAACACTGAACATATGTTCAAATATAGGACTTTTTCTTCATGCCTGTGGCAGACATCATAATTCAATCATAGCATGCTGTCCCACTGAATGCCTTCTCTTGATCTGACTTAGCCTGTAATTGGTGCCATAATCACTAACTGATTGCAACTGGCATTCCACTGGAAGTGAGATCAATTTGCTATCCTTGGTTTGCCCTTTTATTTTTAATCCTTTGCTGTGAGGTCTTTATGGAAAATTTCAAGGGAATATCATTATCTCCTGTGGGCAGATGTAGTTCCTTTACCTATTAATATGAGGAGAAGGTGCCTGGAAAATATCAGAAGTGCTATTGGAAATTCTGCTGACTGATGAGTACTTTTGCAGGCCAAAAAGTATTTTTCAGATCTCCATCTAGAAGACAGTTGTACAGATAAATTTCTTTAAATATTCCTATAGTGTCCTGAGTTAAACTTTTGTTTAAAAGAAAGACAGAGACAAACACAAGGAGCTTTCACTTACATTTACTCAAATATCCCAAAGGGTTGTAGCTGGAGTTTGGCTATTGAGTGAAAGAGTCTCTTGAGTCTATAAGCTCAAACACAATCCTTTTCAGGGTGTAAATGAAGCTGGGCACAATTAGGCAGAAAACGGTATCTTTAAAGGAAAAAAGAAAGTCTATGCAGGCTGCAGTCCAACTTCAATAAAAAATAAAAGAGAAAGAAAGCCTTACCCTTGGATAAAGTGACCTTCAGTGGATGTTAAGTAAGAAACAGCAGTTTTAAGTCTCATGTTCCTTGGATTCTCTTTCTCAAAGAATAATACTCTTTAATATGAAGGAGATAAAATTAACACACATTTTATTTTTCATTTAAAAAATTTTTTTGAAGATTTTATCCATTCATTGAGAGAGAGAGAGCTCTTGTGTGTATGCTATCAGCGGGAGGGGCGGGGAAAGGTGAGAGAGAATCTGAAGTAGCCCCCCACAGGACCCAATCCCACAACCCTGAGATCATGACCTGAGCTGAAACCAAGAGTCAGAGGCCCAACCAACTCAGCCAACCAGGTGCCCCAATTAATACACACTTTAAAACTCAACCAGTTAACTGAAACAATTGGGCAACCTATTCAGTTGCAATTGTAGATATTCTAAATTCAGCTGGAAAAATTTTTAGTTGTTAAAAAAAATTCTTATCTTTCCATAGTTAAAGACAAGACAAATATTTCTCCAAAAAAACACAATTCAGTAGAACTAAATATGATTTCCACAGGGTGTTGATTTTCTTATATATTTTATTGTACTTATTTAAATACTACAAATATATTTAGACCCAATGTTGCTATATTCTCCAACATTCAGCAGATAATTGAGCAATCATTCTTCATCCAAATTATTTATCTTACTACATCCGTATTTTCTTGTTTCTGTGACCATGGCTTTACCCTTAAGATTTAACAGTGGGCTTCATAATAGGGCAGGTTCCAGAAACCAATTACTAAGATCTTGTAGAATTTAAAAGAATAATTCAAATGGTGCCCAAGAGATTCAGTATATTTATAACACCAAAAAGAGAAAGGTAGAAAAAGAAACTTGAAAGAAACTCCAAAGTTCTTTTGAGTTCAATAGCTGTCTAACTAAATAAAATGTGATGTGAGATTTTAGGGCAAAAGGCAGCAAAGGCTGTTGTGTATAAGTTCTTAAAGAATTGTACCTTCAGCCTGCTAATGGCTGTTATTCCTATAACCTTTGAAGAAATACAAATAGCACCCAGGCTCTGAGTTTACCTCTACCTCAGTGATATAGCATTTTTTCTTCGTATTTGCAAGTCTTATTCAGCACTTTAGGTTACATCTTGAAAAACTAACTGCCTATTGGTTGACTGCTTCTGACAGATAAGACTTCTAGACTGTTTTTTACAAAAATGAATTCAGATCACTATTTTAACAAATTCCCAATATTAGAACTACATCATCAAAATATTGTTTGTGCTTCCTGAAAATATATTGATGGTAGGAGCAAAAGAGTCATTACTACACATGATAGGAAGTTATATAGAAATTATTCAGTATTCAAATACTTCAAAAATGCCTGGTGAAGGAGTTGGAATTTCTGAATTCTGGAGTTCTCAAATATTTAGTCTTGAGAAAATTATCAGAGATTTGGGTCAAAGATTATCTCTCTGTGTCAGCTTGCTTTCCCATTAGGTAAGCAAATAAACATAAACCCTATCCTTTCCTGGGACATTCCCATCTCAAAGCAAATTATGTAGTAACAGGGAAATATCTCTCTTTGGAAATAAACTTTCTGGACAATTTCTATAATGCAGATAACTATAGAAGAAAGATTTAACTCCAAAAATTTTTATTCTTATTACTTTGAAAATTAATGCAGGTATGCCCATATCATGGGCCTGAAACACTTAGACAAGTGATAGCAAAATAAACTTTATCTGACCCCCCCAAAATGGAAAAATACACATAACCAGGAGATAGATTTCAGTGTAACATCAAACTCAACTTTCAGACAATCAGAATTGTCCTACAATGGCTTCAATATGGGGAGAAACCCCTATTTACAGATGCTCTAAAACAAAAGCTTTTAAAGAAATAAGGTAACTGGGCCCAGCATATAACCAAAAAGTGCAGATTCTCAACTATGTACTTCACCAAAAAAAAGAGAAAAATATTTATCTTTAGTACAACTGGACAAACCACTTCCATTAGCAGAACTCATTTTTTTTCATCTGCACAAAGAGGATTCAAGGGACACCTTGGTAGCTCAGTTGGTTAAGTGTCTGCCTTCAGCTCAGGTCATGACCCTGACCATGACCCAGCCCCCAAGTTGGAGTCTGCTTCTCTCTTTTCCTCCACCCCTCCTTCTCCCTCTATCCTTACCGCACTCTACCTCCTTCCCCACCCCACCCCCCACCTTGCTTGAGCTCTAGTAAATAAATCTTGACAAAAGAAACAAAGGGTTCAAACAAAAGGTAATTGTCAAGTATGTGCATTGTTCCTAGTTCACACAGGACCAGTCTGATGAGCCATGGACCTTACAAATCACAAGTCCTTTCCCCAGTTTATATGGGTAATTGGCTGGAAATCTGTTTTTACAAATTATTGAAAGCTACTAAATATCCTCTTAAATGGCTTATTAAATGTTTCTAAAGTTTAGAATTCATAAGCAAATGTTGGCACAGTAGTAGAGCTTACTGAGGCTGAAATTAGGTATTCTATTAAATTTGATTGTTACACAGCACTGGGATAAAATGTGGATGTGCTTTCATATTCCCACAATTACAGGGAAAGAAGCTTTGTTGATAGATCACAAACAGGAATGTCTTGAGTTGACTTCAGCTTTCACTTGCTGTTATTATTATTTAATAATACATTATGGTTATATTAACTTCATCATTATTAACTGAGTTCATGTGAGTTGTTGGGTTGCAAGCAAAAGTACATGGATTCATCACTGATAATATCTGCAAAATACCATTAACTAGTCTTCCACGTACTAGACACATGACTCCATGGCAATAGGAAAACAAATCAGCCATACTTCAATGGCCAAAGTGATGTAATATTGCATAGAGCAGTAAAAAAGCTTCCCTAAAATATATTTGCCTTGTTTCCTTTTCATCACTAGGTGCCTGGTCTACTAGAATGATCATCTAAATAAAATGTGTCTTATGCTGGCTAACTAAACATAATTTAAAAAATTTTAAAAATAGAGTATGTCTCAAAAAAATTCTAGAAAGGTATATTAAGCATCTAACAAACTGAAAGATTTCTAGGAGTATTCAGAGCTCTACTTTTTAATTCCAATTCTACACTGTGGAAATCCTTCTCATGTTGAGAGTGAGTTAACACCATGTTAACTTATAAGAAGAAAGCTAGTCACACAGCCACCATTTTTTTTAGAAGAATGCTTCCTACTTCAGAAGAATCATGAAGAATCAAGAACAGAGAAATGACATGCTCCAGTCACTGTTCCAGCTGCTACATTCCAGAAACAAGGAGATTTACCACCAAGCACATAAGTGAGAAAAATCAGACTAGCACCTAAAGTGACTGATAACCCACTCACTTCTGGCAAGCCTCAAAGGAGCCAGAGGGGAAGCTTTCAGATAAAAAAAAAAAAAAATCCAAAGACCTGAAGACACAGAGTTACATATAGACTTATATGTAAACAGGTGAACAACAGAATCAAGAACAGTAATACACAAGTAAATAGCAATCCTGATAGAGAAAATACTATCAAATGAGCTGTGAGATGTTTTATGTCTTAAATCTTGTTTCAAGCTAAAATTCTTGCTTAGTCATCATAAAGAGATTTTCTTAATTCGATATATTTATTTTAAACAAAGAGATGACTTAGATCACAAAAATTTCAATTATGAGTAAATCCCTCTTCCCCAACCACTAGCCCTGGAGAAAAATGGAAGTACAAGGCAATTTTCAAGTTTGCCACAGCCATCTGATGGAAGCTCCCTGAATGAAAGCTATAACGTCTCAGAGCTTACAGGAGTCTCTAGCTCTTTATCAGTATCGTATGTATCTCAGGGCTCACCAAAGAATATTCTATAACCTACACACACATAACAGTGTTTTTTTGTCAGACCAGGGAACTGAAATCATGTGTTCTATGAAAGATCCAATACCCATCTTAATCAAATACATTTAAAATAATGTAAAGAAATACTAAATGAGAATTAAGGTTCTCAGCTTCATGTTTTGACAAGACAAGGCGTTAAAAGGTGTAACGAGCTTCTAAGAAGAAAACATTAGAAAAGAATGAAATAGAATTAAAATGAGTTACTACCTGGAATACCCAATAATCCATGGCCCTGTAAATGTTGACCATAGTACTTGTGAAACACTTAACATCAGAGTGAGTGAAATTATTAAACTGCTTGTGAGTGGTAATTTCATCGACACATGACTAACAAAACAACAAATCAAAGCAAAGTAATTGAAAGTAAAAAAAGTTGAAATAGCACTAATTCTGTTAATAGTGGCATGCTGGGGGAAAAAAATCCCTGCATTTGTACTTTCAAACAATAAGATGAAGTCAAATTATGCATGATCTTCAATAGTTTGACTTTGTTTGGATCATTAACATCACAGGCAAGAAGAGAACTGGAAAATTCAAGACTTATAAAAATTAGCCCAATATTTTTAATTAGATTGAATATATTTCTTTGCTGGTAAAATGACAACTTACTGAGAATATTAATGGATTTTATTACCTATGCTTATAAAATGTTTTTATGAATATCACCCCAAAAGGTCTGGTTCTGTTTTAGTTCTGTTAATATCTTCCTCAAAATATTCATTTGTTGTTGCTGTTTTCTATGGTCAAATCTTGGAACACTCATGGGGATGCTCTGTGGTTGGAACAACATCCAGGACTAGGTGCAAAATGCAGCACTGAATGTCTCAAGTATAGTGAGTAATTACAAAACACTGTACAATTTTAATGCTTCAATGGGCTTTTCATTCAGTACTGAAGTGAACTGAACTCAACCCTTACAATTTTAGAAAATTTCTTAGTAGGAATGACTTTCTATGTGAAGTCTCTTAGTGAACACAGGGCCCAGCACTATAATGTCACTCTCTAATTGAATCTATTATAATAATATTGTGTCGATGTGATGCCACTCAACTACCATCAGTACAACGTGCAACATGAGTTGTTCTGGAAAAGTTAGTGGTACATGGGTTTTTTTCCTAAGGCCTAGGGATAAAATGTGAGGAAGGAAATATTCACCAACCCATCCATTTTGGTTTCCTTAGTACATTACAGCCAAATCAGGAAAAGAGATATATAAATTTAAAGCCATTATATAGGTTTTTCAGGCCAAGAATACCGAATTCTCAGAGAGAAGAAGGGTTGTAGGACTTAAATTATCCACAGTGACTGCCTAAGCTGATAAATGTTCCAGATAATTTCTAAACTCTCCACTTCACTTTGTCTGTATAGCTACAACTATGTTTAGAGAGTCCCACAAATGGCTTTAAATTGACTCATTTGTAATATACTGCAGACTGTACTTTCATTTATTACTGGGTGTTGCTCTGCACTGTATCATAACTTCAGCCTTTGGACAGCAATCTGAACATTTTTCACCAGTGGCCTCTACTTTATAGAAAGTACTATGTAGTTATTACCTACCAATATAAAAAACAATTTCAGTAATTTCAATGAATTATCCACATAACAGCTTGTAATATTATTTTAACACACCAAAGTTAAAATGAGTTTGCATTATTTCTAACTAGCTATGAAAATCTATCCAAAGATTTTAAATGAAATGATATCTCCCTCAACTGCACAGAAGTTGTTATAAGCCTTATATCAGAAAGCCCTCATTCCGGTTCCTTCTAATTCAACTTTTTTTTAGCAATTATAAATTAGCTGTCATTTCCAAAAGTTGGCCTCAGTTCAAGAATAAACTTTCCAAAGTAATCAAATCTATTTTCAATATACATGCATCATAATCTTTAAAACTCTTACCTTTTTTTTTTAACTAGAGACTTTTGTGTATAAAAGGATGCTTAATCCCATCATGTTTCTTTTCTTCTTTTTGAAACAATCATTGCATCATGTTTTATGTTTCCATACTGGATTTTCATAAGTATCTGATTAAATTTTTTTTCTGTGATCATAAAATTCTACAATGATGTGGATAAATAATAACCTTTCTTAGAATCATTTTGGTAATACAACAGTATTTCTGAAATAGAACCTCATGCACTTGAAGATTCGCTTTTGTTCACTGCTTAGTTATTTTACACCTTCTTCCCCAAAACAGCACAAAGCTATTAGAATGGCTTACTAGATTTATCTTAAATTTTGCCAAGAATTAGAATGTATGTGGCTTTGACCAATATCATTAGCCTAATGACAGTGAGATATATGAGGCTTTTGTCATCCCACCCCATATGGGGTCTGGCTTCAAGTGAAAATGCAGCCATCATAAAATAACCTCAGCAGATAACAACTGCACCACAGTCTGTTCTAACCAAGGCATCCAATCTCTGCTAAATTTACACATTCTTGTTCCAAGCCTACATTCTTTGTTTACCCAGAAAATATTTGTTTCACTTTTTTCTCCCTTTTTTGGGGAATACATCAATTTTTATGTTTATCAGTCAGGAACACACTTGAGTCTTCCTGAAGATAATATACATACATCGTTTCTAGCACATGAATAGATCCCTGCTTTCACACCCATCCTTCTCTTTCTTTACACATACACACAAAGGCCTCATTTAAATCAGAGGAAATGAAAGTTCCAGTTTAACTAGTGAATTTTTTTCAATCAATATTACCAGAAATGACATTCTTGCCACTAGTTTTCCTTTTAAAAAAAAAAAAGGATTTGTTTCAGGGTTTGGGTTCTTTCCCTTCCCTCTTCTCTTCTCTTCTCTTCTCTTCTCTTCTCTTCTCTTCTCTTTCCTTCCTTTCCCTTCTCTTCCCTTCCCTTCCCTTCCCTTCACTTCTCTTCTCTTCTCTCCTTCCTGTTTTATTTATGATGATTCTTCAAACCTTAAATTGGCAAAGAACTATGCATACATGCCACAATGTTCCCTACATCATTGAATCACTAAGAACCAAGTACTTGTGTATAATTTCACAAAATTTTGTCAGAAGACAGAAGACATAAACTCTGTAACACATTAATAACGTTTATTTGCACCTTCTCACACACTTCTCTGTGAAAGCCTTTTGAGGAAACACTCTCAAGTTGCCAAGTCATCCACATATTCCCCCTTTATATTTCCCTTACTTTGATTTAGGGGTAAAAAAAAATCATATCCATAATAATAAAGCGTAATAAAACTTCTAAACACTACAATAATTCTAGTTGTCATGATCGCTCATTTTGACATTGGCAATTATCCTTATATATACCCAAAATAACCTATCTAGTCAAGACATCACTTCTTGTCCTTCTCTTTTTATAAAAATACTTAAACCCATGCTATGACTTTCATCTAAAGATCTCAAAGTGGTTCTTTTTCTCTAATATGACTTTGCATTCTCTAGAGAACCAAAGAGGCTATTATTATTACTACTATCATTATTATTATAGCTCTGGCTTTCTTTTCTGGCTGAATTCTGGTCTGGTTGCTAAGAAGCATGGATTTGAATACACTCTCTAGCAGCTTCTATCCTTCCACTTTTAAAATGGTTATTCTTTTTAATCCATTGAAGTGCATTTGACTATCATTTTAAAAAATCTTTTTTTTTTTTAAGTCAAAATGCAACTCCCTGGAAACCAATGAATCTCATTGCCACGGCATGGTAGGTTCTCCTACTTCGAGATCTATAATCATTTCTTCAGTGTCAGTAATAAAATGCTTCAGTAACCTCTCCCAGCCCCTTGGCAATCTGCCCACTAGTGTCAGGCCATTCCCCCCTGTAATCCTGCCACTCAAAGAGCCAGGAATGATGGTGCTGCTGCCATGGCAATTTGGAGCATTGGAGGCCTGGAAGTCTTCTGTGTTTCACATAAGATATTAGCTAAAGAACATATATTCCATAATTAAGAAGCTTATTTCATTGTGAGCTTCCCCTGAGACCATTTACCCTCCCATACTGACTTGCCCATCAACATATGGCCTTTATTTCTAGATTAACAAGTGATTTCTAGTCCTGCTTTATTCCATCCAATGAACATTTCCTTGTTACCTTACCCAAGATCACATGAGTGCCCAGCTTATAGTTGTTGTCCCAAATTATAGTTGTTGGGACACTAAGTGTACATGAAAATTTGCATGAATCTGCAATTTTATTCTTCCTTCCTGGCAGGCCAATTCACCTAAATATGCATTACATTTACTATGTAAAAAGCACTGGGGCAAGGTACTAGAATACGATGATTAAGAAAATCCTACTCGTGCGCTCAAGGAGATCATTGTCTAATGGAGATAACATACATAAATAGGAATATAACAAGATGAGGGGTATACGGTGAGAAGTTATAGGATAGTAAGAGAATGTGCAGAGAGACCCATAGTCCAGGTGAGAAAGGCAGTGAGTAGGTGAGGAAAGCTGTACTGGGGAAAACAAAGTCTGAGCAGAGATGTACACAATGAATAGAAATTAAGTAGGCAGAGTGTGGGGAAAGCATGCCAAAGATAAGGGAAGTATGAATAATGACTTAGGGCTGATAAACACCACATTGCACTTGGGGAATTACTAGTTTGCTGTTATTAAAACCGAAAATCTGAGACAAGTATGCTAATAAGAAAAATAGAAGACATCATTGTGAACCAGATCTTGGCCATAAGCAGCACTTTGAACTTGCAAAATGGATAATTAAAGAGCACTTCAGTTTTTTATGAACTGAAGCCTCAAACCTGAGTGTAATATTAGTTTGCCACAAGGCAAAGCGTGTTAATGAAGCCTTCTTTATCAGTCATTGTAAAGAGTGATTTAAAAGAAAAAAATAACAGTCCAACAGGTCAGTGAAAAAGTCCTGGGGACTGAGCTGGGATAGGGCAAGTTACCCTCAGCAAAAAGGAGGACGTGGAGTAGGGCAAGTATTAGCAGCTGCCAAAAAGAAAGTAAACTGCTTGATAATTAGTCTATTCCTTTGAAATGTTATATTTATGGTCCATGAAATTCAAGAAAATTGTAGGTTACAACAGAGACAGAGACCCAAACACGCGTGACCCATTATGGACATCCTACCGTGCTGCATCATACCCAGGGTGATGTGGATGTGGATGCTAGCACGTCCCTTCCCACAAATTTCTCCCTCTTTTCAGGACGGACTTGCCTTATCAGGTAAATGCACTCTGCTCCTCAGTCAAGCATGGTATGCTTAAAAGAGAAAGAGGTTAGCAAAACGTAAAGAAAAAAATGGATCTCCCCCAAACATGAGAAATAACAGCACCCTGTATTTCCTACAGGATTCCTTAACCAACCAACAGAAAAACAGTGTCCATATATCACAGATAAAATACCCGGTTCACAGACCAAAAGATTATGCAATTAACTGAAGGTCATAGGGAAAATCAGTCATCTGAAGATCAGAGCCCAGGCCTCTGACTCATGGTTTAAAATCCCTCAGTATGTCACTTATCTAATACTGTGGGTTAATATACAACTGCACTTTGCCAAAATCCTTTCCAAAAATCTTTAGTTTGACATTGATCTTGGATAGCAAATGATGCCTAGATCATAAGGAAGACTTTAGACTTTTTATCTCTTTTTTGTGATAACAAAGATCTGAAAGCTTTGTTAAAAAAAACTGGTTATGAGCCAGTTTCCATTCAAGCCTCTGCTAAATGTTCTGAGAAATAGGAAACCATAGAGTTAAAAGGAGGGAGTTAGTAGATTTACTAAGGCAATGCTATCCTCTTCAGAAGATCTGTAATTCATATATTTTATAGTCTACTTGAGACTGTGTTCCACAGCATTTCTTTTAGTCCCTGTAAGCTCTAGCAGCAGTTAATTGACCAGGAAAGGCATGTATCATTCCAGGTCTGTCATTTAAGTAGAATGGTACTGTCTGCATAATTTTTTCTGCATATTTAGACCTAATAGGATTTAGAAAAGTTAATGATGGGGCAGGGAAAACAGAGAGAGTTTTGAGTAGGTCTTCCCACTAGCTTCCTACTAGAAATAGGTACTAATGCATAGCAACCCATTATGACAGTTCCTTAACTCTTAAAACAAAAAAAAAAAAAAAAAACTTTGATATTGGAAATATAAAATTAAAACACAGTTTTACTATTCAATCAAGTCACATTTTGTTTATATAAAAAATTATATGGATATATTTGTTAACAATTCCAATAATTTATTATAAATCAGTGAGGTTACAAAAAAGAGAGTAAGATGTTTCTAATTCTGCGTATGGTCTCAATGGTCAACATAATTGTGATACACAGGATTCCTGAAATCAACTCTATAATATAGAACTTAGAACAGTCCTATCTAAATATTGTTTTTTTTTCCTTAAAGAAAGGCTAATAGAATGTATTTTGGAAGAAATATCAAACAACACTCAGTCCAACAACCATTTTTTTTTATTTGACAGAGAGAGAGATCACAAGTAGGCAGAGAGAGAGAGGAAGGGGAAGCAGGCTCCCTGCTGAGCAGAGAGCCCGATGCGGGGCTAGATCCCAGGACCCTGAGATCATGACTTGAGTTGAAGGCAGAGGCTTAACCCACTGAGCCACCCAGGCACACCCCCCCCCCAACAACCACTTTTTTAGGGAAATAAAAATTGAAGCCCAGGAAAATCTTTTATGAGTTAAAAGTCGGGATTTGAATCCAGGTTTTGTTTGTTTTGTTTTGTTTTCTCCAGGCTGCACCAAGGAGCCTTCTTCAGCTCAGTTTCCCCTCCTCCTGACACTGACCTGTGCTTCCCCAAAGGAGTGTCACACATCCTTATATAAACTTCTAGCCTGAGTTACAAATGATCTCTAAACCTTTAACTACTTTTTTTTTTACTTTCCAATTTTCTTGACTGCTCTAGATCTTTTTATTTTGATGACCTTCACTCCTTTGTAAAACTATTCATTCATCTGTTCAAAAAGGCCTCCCTTGACTGTCATGTCCTTCCTCTATTTCTCCACATGCCACTAAGCGATTTCCTTCCGACATGGCCTGCTCAGTCTGCTTTACTGGCACCACTTTTTCCTTCCACCCCGAAACAGGAGCATTTCTCAAGGATGTTGTCACTTTTCCTTTTGAAAACTTCTTTACTCAAAACTTTCATCCAATTCCACAATTTTAGTCATTAGTTTCTGTGGCTGAATGGCAAAGTGGCATCTCTAGCCCAGATTTCCTCTGGGTCAGGACTTGGGCCACCTTCCTCCAGCAGGTGTTTAGCAGGAAAGCTCAGATCCACTTGAAACTAGCCCCTTCTGAAACTGCGTATGTATTCTCACCCCAACCTACTTCCTCTGAAAACTTTCCTTTCTCGGTACAAAATGTGATGACACCCCTTCAGTAAAGCCTTAATGCCAAGACTCATGCTTAAGAGAGTCCTCTGATGCTCTGGGTTAAACAAATCACCCAGTGTTACCAATTATCTCTGCACATCTGCTCCTTCTTTTCTACTCCTACTGCTTCTGCTTTAGGCTCCAAAGCCTGACCTATTTCTCCCTCTTCCCTCTGGCTCAATTATTATTGTAAAAGTCTTCATCATATAGAAAATTAAAAGACTAACACAGTGGGTACACAGTCTGTACCCACAAACTAGACTCAATAATTTTTATCATTATATTTTCTTTTTCTATACCTGAATCTAGATGAAGGTATAGGGATGAGTGTGGTTATGGGTTTAGTTATAGATATAAATACAAATATAGATAAGATGTAGACATAGACACAAATACAGATATACAAATATGCATACCACATATATGCGCACACACACACATACATATATTGTGCCAAGCAATCTCAAAGGGGCTGATAATCATGAGACTTCTCAGCACACATCACACATCTCTTAAGAATAAAAAAATTCTCTTATAGTACCACATTATCATTATCACAACTAAAAATTAACAATAATAGACTAATATTACCTAAAATTCAGTCCACATTCAAATAGCCTCACTCAGTAGCTCAGTTGGTTAAGCATCTTGATATTTACTCAGGTCATGATCTCAGGGTTGTGAGATCAAGCCCTGAAACATGCTCCACGCTCAGCATGGAATCTGCTTGAGATTCTCTCCCTTTCCCTCTGTCCCTCCCTCTGCTCATGCTTCCTCTCTCTCTCTCTCTCTGTCTCTCAAATAACTAAATAAATAAATAAATAAAACCTTTTTAAAGAATAAAGAAAAAAATAGCCTCATTGATGCCCCCAATGGCTCTTACAGCTGTTATTCATTTTGTTAAACTATGATTAAATCACAGTTCATAAGGTGAAGTTGTAGTTTATTACCCTATTTCTTTGATCTTTTTACTTCCCTCCTTCCTGTTTATTTTTCATAAAAATTTACTTTGTCTAAGAAAATGTCAGATAACCTAAATTTATCTGATTGTTTCCTTGAAATACCATATATATTTTACCTCTTTCCCCTATAAGTTGTAGAGGCTTGGCCTGTTCCAATTACTCACTAATTGGTCCCCTTTATGTCACTTAATTTTCTCAATCTTTTATATACCAAATGAATCTACTCTCCTTATGCTTTAATTCTTTAGCTAAAATCTTCCCTGTTCCCACCCTTCTGCACCAACCCATCCCAACTATCATTCCTCCTGCATCATAAAATCCAGGCCCTTTCATTTTCCTTTTAAGACATCCTCAAGCTGGTCCTGACCCACCTCTGTGGCTTCATCCCAACTCCTTCCCTTTTTTTTTTTTCTCCTTCCCTTTTTAAATCTTGCTTTCAGACAAATTACTTCCTGGAGCACACAGTGTATTTTCCTATCTCTCTACTTTTCCTCTTTCTGATTTCAGGACATTGTCACCTCCAAGTCCTACTTTCAAAAACATTGTTCAAATACTTCATGAAGCTTCTTCTCCAGACAACTCCAGTGCTTACAATTATTTTCTTCTTCTGAACCCATAGTCCTTAATATGCATGAGCTATCATTCATTTGGCAATTAGTTAAATGCCCTGCCCTACAACAGTTGTTTAATGTTTTCTTATAGATTACTTATCACCCAAACTATTTAACCTTTTATGTACTGTCATATAACTTTCCACCTTGTCCCTCAACCATATTTTAAGTTCCATTTGTATAGGATCCACACAAAGGCCTTTTTAAGTTGATGCATAAATTCATCTAAAGGGTACTCAATAAATATGTTATCTGACTTACCGATCCTAGAAAAAAATAAGACAAATGAGAAATCCAAATTTATAGGTTGGAAAAGGCTTAATCTCTGTCAAATCATAACTAATAGTCAATAATTACTTTGAATTTTCCTACTAACTAGGAAACCAAATGCCCAATTTCAGAGATATGCCCTTCAGCGATTGTTGGCCTAATGTAGTGGGAAAGAACTGGAAGTTAAAGGACCTGAATTCAAGTCAAAGCTCTGCCCACACTAATAACGTGCCCTTTGTAGACAAGGTATTTAAATAGTTTTGATCTCCATATTACTGTCTATACAATGGGAATAACGATACCTTTCCAGCTTTTGGGGGGGTGGGGAGAAATGAAGTAATAATTATACAAGTATATACACTCAATCCCTAGATATTGTGATGTTCTCAATAATTGTTAGTTGAATCTAATTTCTGATATTTCACTTTCTTGCTTGAAGTGTAGAAGAAACAACAATGAATTTCATGTTAAAAAAGGCTCCTCAGAAGTGGAGATGCAACATGGGGGACTAAGGGGGTAGAAAAAGAAGAAAAGAAACAAGATGGGATTGGGAGGGAGACAAACCATAAGTGACTCTTAATCTCACAAAACAAACTGAGGGTTGCTGGGGGGAGGGGGTCGGGAAAAGGGGGTGGGGTAATGGACATTGGGGAGGGTATGTGCTATGGTTAGTGCTGTGAAGTGTGTAAACCTGGTGATTCACAGACATGTACCCCTGGGAATAAAAATATGTTTATAAAAGATAAACACACACACACACACACACAAAGCCTCCTCAAATGTTTGAAATCAAGTCTTTCTAAGAATTTGTAGGTAGTAACTCTGAATATTAAACTTGCCAAAAATATGAATACTCACTGAACCATAAAGAACACTATCTATCAACTTGCTTGTGCAACGTGACTGCTCTGCTCATCTTAGAGAGGAGAGGGAAGTTCACGACCAGAGAAACTGCATGAATTTCAGAAGCAGACTGACCTGGGTTGGTTCTGTCTTAACTACCTACAGGTTTGATAAACACATACAACTTTGCACAAGATGTAGACAAAATAATATCTAATTCAAAAGTACTATTATTAAGTGAGAGAATCCCTGTGAAATGTTTAACCTAATGCCATGTGTATGTAAGCACTCAAAAAAGGGTTGTCGTGATGATGTTTCTCAAAACAAACCCTAAGCAAAGCACTTCATTCCAAAGTTGTTCTCAAAAATAATACTAGATAGAAATTTCCAAGCTATTTTTTCCCCACATACTACTTCTCTGCCACAGCCTGTCCTGTCGAATCAGTACCTTCCTCACTGGACATTCTCTCCTCCCTCTGAGTCCTTGCCTGTGCTGTGCTTCAGCTCCTGGAGAGACATCTTCCTCTTCATCTGTCCAAATGCTAAAGATTTGACTCCATACCTGCCTTTTTCATGGCCACTGCCATTTTTCAATCTATGATAACCTTGTCCTCCTTTGACTTACCCAGTGACAGTCATATCATATTTAGTTATATATGTCGACTTATACTTGCTTTTCTCTAAACAATAATATGTCTTTCCTACCAAATGAATTACAAAAATTTTGATGGCAAGGATGATGCCTTATTCTTAGCCTAGTTCAGTATCAAAACAATAATTATTTGTTGAATTAAGAATAACTGATCATGACAAAAGCAACTTCTGGCAACTCAAGGATTATGTAAAACTTTATATAGTGATAGTTTTTATTCCTAAGTTATGAATCACCCTTTCAAAGGTAGAAGAAAAACATATTAAAGCTGAAAGAAATTGGACCAAATTGGAACATTCATTCCTAAACCTCTCTTATCTCCACAGGGCTTTAAAATGACAAATCAGAAATTTGAATCATTTGTGGAAAAGTGGTGTTGATTTTCTTTTTCTTTTTCTTTTTTCTTTTTTTCTTTCTTTCTTTCTTTTTTTTTTTTTTTTTTTTTTTTTTTTTTTTTTTTTTTTTTTTTTTTTTTTTTTTTTTTTTTTTTTTTTTTTTTTTTTTTTTTTTTTTTTTTTTTTGCTTGACCAGAAATGTACTAATGTACTACTATTTTCTTCAGGCTTTAAATGACAAGAACCTAATCCAAATCCTAATCCAGTTATTTTAAGAAAAGGGGAAAATTTATTGGTTTATATAACTCTGAAAAATAGACTTAATTTTTTACTTTTTTATGCAGTTCAACATCAAATTATATCAGCAGGATTCAGTTTATCCCTTAGCTCTTCTCAGTTCCAGTATTAGATTCAGAGGAAGTCAAGATAGTGCTGCAGCTCCACTCTGCATGCTTCCTGGCTCAGTTCTAGAAGGGTAGCAATATTCTCTTCTCCAAAAGTTACAAAGAATGTCTCATGAAACTTGGTTAGCTCTAATGGAATCTATGACCACTCTGGACCAAATCACCATGACAAGAAGAGACAGCACGTAGACCTTCTAAGGCCTACACCTCTACTCTGGGTCAGAGGTATTTGTTAGTTGGTTTCCAAGGACCACACAGACATGGGGAGTTGTGGTTTCTTAGAGGAAAATGGATATAGGTATCGGGGTAGGTGAATGCACACCACGGAAACATTTGCAGAACTCAACAGTCTGTACATACCTAGTAATCTTCCAATAAACTCATCCCATGACTTAAGCAAGCCTTAGCCTCATTACATGCTAGTATTGTGCTTCCAAGCTTTTTTGAAATCATGATATACAGAAAATAATAACAGTCCTGTGCTACACTGAGGGAAGAAGGCAGCTTACAGATAGAGGTCGATGGCTGTCCCAGCCATCCTAAGTATTGAGGGAGTCTGTCTCAACACAGCACAGCAGCATGTGGCTGGGGAAAATCCATCCAGGAGACAGATAATACTGTGGAAAGGCCACCTAATTAAGTGAAGTCTCACGCCATGGCTTTTAGACCAGATCACCACCTAACTTGCTGTAAATAATTGAGACAAGTCTCAATTTCTCTGTAATTTTGTGTCCTCATTGGTAAAATAGGGATAAATAATACATACCCAGCTTACCACACAGAACTACTGAAAAAAACTGCATAAAAAATGCACGTCAATGTGCTTTACAAACTACAAAGTGTTACACAAAGGTAAGGCATTATTTCTATTTTCTGGGACTCAGTTTCCCATTTGAAAAACAAGCTGGGAGATAGGAGACCTCTATGACACTTTCTTATACTGGTTTTATACTATTATTTGATTCTGCTTCATAGCTAAATGACTCCACAGGGGTCAATGAGATTGCTCAACACAGATACAACCAACATCACAAACACCTGTGGGAAGAACAGGCCTGTCCAGGATATACATACCTATAAAGCTTGAATTATTGATCCCATTACATTAAGACACCTGAAAGAGCACTGAGTATCATTTGCCTAAACAAACACTAACAACATAAAACCAGGATTATCCAAAACCCTAATGAAGGGTTCACAATGGTCATATAATTAAAAACTTCTTCCCTTAAGCATGGACAAAGGTTAAAAAGAGCATAAAAGCAAATTACAGAAGTAAAGGGAACAGAAGATCTGGAAGGCAATCTGAACAAGGAGACAAGACACAGCATGCCAACTAGATAGAGAGCCTGACTTCTTCCAGAATGAAATTATGCTCCTCCAAAGTTCATGCTGCCATAGAACTATGCCATGAACGCATGGCAAATGTAGAAATGATCACCAAGGCACACACAATCCTAAAATCAAGCTCAGTGAGTTCTCAATGTCCTTTGCAAAGGGAGAAAATAACCAACCGAGGCCACAGGAATTCATTGATCCCATCTTTCTTGTTCATACTAAAGTTTTCCTGTTTCAAAATAGTAAGGCATAAAATGAAAAGATTTGAATTTTACAACTTCCTCTTTGTAACAGATTCCTACAGTGAACTACACAGTGGGAGAAGAGAAGGAATTGGGGTCCAGATAATTTCAACAGAGGCACATGTAATTAGACATTATTGGAATTCTGGAGAGTATGTTTGGCATAAAATAAAACAAATAAAGAAAAAATACACAAAATTCAATGACTTCTTATGCAGATTCAACATATAAAGACATTAGGTTAAATATTTTATATAATCTCAGGAGGCCCTCAAAATGAAAAAAAAAAAAAAAGATACAGTGACTACACTTCTGGGAACAATACCTTAGCAAAATCCTGACTCCCCATGTCCAGTTTCTTTCCCAGTTTTCCAGTGAAATGTAAGCCTCACAAATATCTCAGTGCCTCAAACTTTCTTCCATAATACAAAACAGCTAATCTGGTCTCTTCCTGTCAATACAAGGACATAAAGAGTACAAAGAAAAAAATGTATGTGAAAGAGCTTTGGGCTCTTTATAGAAAGTTAATAAAATATTTAATTAGCTTTACACAGCCAGTCATTAGCTGGACATCCAAGTTGGCAGTGTGTTAATGTTCTCAATGGATGGATCCAATGGCTACTTTGATCTCCTCTACTCTGAGAATCAGTGCCACATATATCAGCTGTGTGAATAGTCAGTAACTAGGTGCCATCAGTTAACTGAGTGAAATATCAAACCAAATGTCATTCAAACCTCATATCACTACCATAAGATAAAGCCCAAAACGCCCACATCCCAATCATGAAGTACAAACATGACCAAGCATTCTACATTTTCAGCTTGTGTTGTTAACTATTGAATAAAAGACAAGATATAGGATGGACAGAAATCAATGATTCAATATGAGCAGAAGAACATAGGAGTATTGTAACTCCTCAGTGAGTAACACTCATCCATAGTTACACAAGCCCCAAATGTAAGTTACCAATAATACCTCACTTCCTTAATCCCCATATTTATTAGGAGCTAAGGACTATGAGATTGTAAGTAAAATAGGAAGTCATGATGAGAGAGATTTGAGAAGAGGTTTAATGTGATTTGACTTCCATTTTCATGGGATCACTCTGGGTGAGCAATATAAACTATAAGAGGCAATGGCAGAAATAGGGAGACTAGTTAGAAGCCTAGTGCTTCACTTACTTAACCCCTATACTTTATATCTGTGTTTCATTTCCTCAGGGAAGTTTTTCCAATATTTTGTATGCTCTTATAACCCATGAATCTGTCATTTATATAGCCTTGTCATCCTTGCAATTTAAATTTATTCGTGTGGTTATCTGATTAATATTTGTCTCCACTAGTCAATGACTTCCTTCAAAAGGACTCATTCAGGTCCTTCTCCAGTGTCTAGTAGACATGGTTGGTGTGCAGTGAATACTAGGGGAGGGAAAGGAGAAAGGGGAAAAAAAACAAGGAAGGAAGGAAAAAAAGAGGGAAAGAAGGAAATGACAGAGGGGGAAGAGAGGTGTAAGGGGGAAGGAGGGAATGAGAAAAATATATTGAGTTACTTCACACACACACACACACACACACACAAAGTCACTTTACCAATTCTGATATAGTTGCTCCAAAATGATGCAATAATCTGGGGCAAACAGGATGATTTTTTGCAAAGGCTATGGGAAAGGTTAGTCTCTATCATCTAAGGGAAGTATGGATCATGAAGTGCCATCAGTAAAAGCTAACATTTATTGGGAACTTCCTAGGTCCTTTATCTTGCTGAAATTCTCAACAGCCTTAAGGGTTTTGTATTATCACATCTTTCAGATGAGTAAATGTACTCAGAGCAGTTAGTTACACAGCCAATAAGTTCCAGAGCTGAGGTGCTTAGCTGCCATGTACACTGCCTCCTGCAGGGACTTTCAACAGCAATTTTATTAAAGATTTACTTCCTGCAATCCCATTCCTGAAAATCCATTGTGTCAAACAAATAGCACGGTTCAAATGTAGATGAATTTCTGCTGCACATCTAGTGTGTACATTTCCCCCAACAGAAACAATTCCAATCAGTGTCACACAGTTTCATTTGAAATTTTAATGAGGCACAACAAGCAATAAGGAGGAAGGGAAGAGAATGGAAAATCAGACCCACCTAATAGTAGAATCTAAAAAATTGTATTTGCTGCAGTATTAAAGGACAAAACAGAATCTTTCACTTCTAGCACCATTTAAAGGAACTTGGTTTCACTTATTAATGAAAAATATAATTTAATATCACTTTGAGGCATAGAATAATTCTTATTTCAGATGTTCCATAAGAACAATAAGTTTTACAAAAATGAATCTCTCCTTTTGATAAATCTTCAGAGAGAAATAGGAGAAAAGTCAATTTAAGACTATACTTTGGAGTTCTTTCATCATAGCTACCTAATGAAACACGGGGTTTCTAAAATATTTATGAAAACTTTCATTATTTAAATATTTTCAGTGAATTTCATGTTTTCCCATAAAGAAACTTTCCTTTTTTTCCTTAAAAAACATATGCCTATGTATATATGTGTGTATGTGTGTGTGTGTGTGTGTGTGTGTGTGTATACATATGGTTAGAGAAGCCAAGATACCTGTGTGTATTGGTATGTATCTATCTATATCTATTTATCTGTATCTGTATCTATTCCTCTCACATGCATCTGGCAGGAATGTAAACTGGTTCGACCTTTTGCCAGACAAATAAGGAGCATACATCAAGTTCTTATAACATTCATATTTTTGATACAATAATACAATGTCTAGGCATTTACCTTTTGATAATATAGAAAGATTTAACTATCAGTATAGTTATCCTGGTATGGTTTATAGTAACAACAACAAGGAGGTAATCTATCTAATAAAAAGTGATCACTCAATAAATTACAACACATCTGGATACTGGAATACTATGCAGCCACTATAAATGATGCTGCAGAAGCACATTTGTTGATATGGAACTATGTTTAACAGTATATTATCCAATGAAAACAAATGAGTTTTAAAATAGTAAGTATAAGTATAGCATATTTCCACTTTCATAAAAACATAAATATTATAGACAGAAATAAGTATGAGAGAAGAGTTACTGAAAAATATTAGTTGTATATGGAAACTGAGATTATGGAATAAATGCATATGTATAAATAAATATATATGTATATGTATGGATATATATGTGTGCTTATAATTTATGTATGTGGTGTGCATGTGTATATATATACATTATACACATTACATATATACATATATATATTACATATATATGTGCATACATGATTTTCACAGTTTTCCAATGAAAAAAATTGGCCAAGGTATATGTTTCTTTCTAGAAAGAAAACTACCAATGTTAAATTTTTTTTAAGATTTTATTTATTTATTTGAGAGAGAGATAGCATAAGCACAAGCAGGGGGGAGGCAGATGGAGAGAGAAAGGGAGAAGAAGCAGACTCTGCTGAGTATGGAGCCTGACGCAAGGCTCGGTCTCAGGACCCTGGGATCATAACCTGAGCCAAAGACAGACACTTAACTGACTGAGCCACCCAGGCGCCCCCACCCCATCAATGTTAATTTTTAAGTCAAATCATTATAGTCAGTTACCCTTTAAAAAAAAAACTATGAGAAATAAAATGTATACAGCCAAAGTCAAGAGCTCAAGGTATTTAGTGAAGATACAATTAATAAAATAAAGTTTACCCAACAGTGTAACCATAGATAAATAATCACTGCTTACTCCTTTCTACAGAGCTATCCTACACTAGCCAATCGTTTTACCTAACTGCATTTTCCCTAGGTCTTTTAAGAATGTTCAGAAGCTGCATCAAGTGTCTTCCTATAATAAAAATACCCACTGTGTTCTCACTCAGCTTGTTAAGAAATCAAAGAAAGAAATTAAGTTAGTTTGGCATGATTTGTTTTTGATGAGCCCATGTTGCCTCCTAATTATCACATTATTTTCCTCCAGATGTTTGCAAATTGAGTGAGCACAGAGATTCTCTGTTGAAATGCACCATGAAAGCCCCGGACAATAGACTATGTCTGAAAGCTTTTGAGTTACTAAGTTTTCTAGTATTTTTTTTTAAGATTTTATTTATTTATTCGACAGACAAAGATCACAAGTAGGCAGAGAGGCAGGCAGAGAGCGGAGGAAGCAGGCTCCCTGCGGAGCAGAGAGCCCGATGCGGGGCTCGATGCGGAGCTCGATCCCAGGACTCTGGAATCAAGACCTGAGCCAAAAGCAGAGGCTTTAACCCACTGAGCCACCCAGGTGCCCCATTTTCTAGTATTTTAAAATGGAGTTTATCTGGCTAAAAAAAAAATGTGCACATACTTCAAAACATGACTATTTAAGATTAAAAGTGTCTATGTAGAAGTTACAGAGCTAATGATGGAAAAAAAAAAAAAAAAACCCTCCGAATCCTATACACTATGGAAGTCCCAGGATCATGTGCTCTTAACCATTCAAACAAACAGGGTAGTAGTGGCATGAAAACTAGAATATATGCTCAAAAATACACAGCAGATGCAAATGTATATGGCTATAGGTAAAAACACACACATATATATATGTGGAGGTATATATATATATATATATATATATACATATATATATATGTATATATATATTATATAAAATTTGGCAACACACTGATCATCTTGATTACGGTTTACTCAGTTTGTGCAGTTTTGCCACAGCATATAATCCCCTAGGGCACAACTGAGATCTAACATTCATGCAAGATAAACAAGGAAATAAAGCTGCATTTTTTCAATACTTTTATCTAATATCAGCAACAGCAGTGAGTGGACGAAACACTTGCCAAGAGTGTTGACCTCTGTGTCTCTTTATCTACAAAGCAAGGTTAATGATTGGCAGGGAAAAGGGTTTGATGAATGAATGAGACATACTGTGAAGACAGAATGCTAACAAAATAAGTAGTTATCTCATATCAAAAAATCAGACCATAAACATGGAATATTTTAAATATTCACTTTGAACTATAACAGAAGTGGAAGCAAAAGGCACTGTAAGGCTGCAGAACAGATTAGGTTCTCTTATAGCCCAAGAGATATAAATGCCCATTAATTCACTCCTGGCAAAATTGGCTATCAATAATTTTATAGATCTAAGGTGATAGCCCTGAAATGCTTATAAAATTACAAGGGAAGTCAAGTTTCTCTTTAGTGCTCCTACCAACCCTTACTCAATCTCCTCTCCTCACAAATATTTTTGAGAGAACAGGAGAGAAGCACAGGTTTATAAAACAAACTAACAGACAAAAACCTGTATTGTAGCCAACATGCCTGACTGTTTGATTGTATCGCTATAAATATTCAAAAGGGAAAAAAAGAATAAAGAAAGAAAGGGAGGAAAGAAAAGAAAAGGAAAGAGAAGAGGAAGGGAAGGAAGGGAAGAGAAAATAGAGAAGAAAAACTCAAACAATGAACGCACCTATAAAATAAACTTCACATACTCATTTAACTTTGTAACACCCTGACTCCCGAGGAATCAATTCTCAATATTCTCTACTATAGCAAACTTCAAAAACTTCACAAATTGAAATGTTGTAAGTACACCTGGCTTATTCTGAAATCACATTTCCTTCCAGAGTTATATATGTGCTGGGAATGCCCTGACACCACAAACTGACTGCCTAAAGTTTTACTGGTGAGACCATTTAAAAACAACTCACCATGTTGGTATAGACTTATTGGTACTGGTGACAAACAACAAAGCCCTGCTGAGAAGCAGATGCTGAGTAGATGGTCAGCTGTATCTACTCGCTAACCAAGGATCCCATTATCACATCCCCATGAACTTGATTCAAATTCAGCAAAATTATAAGTTTCAACATACCAATGGATTAGGTGACATTATTAAAAAACATATTTGTTAAGTGTACCACAAGGATTCACTGCACAGAACACAATCTTAATTTTTCTTTCCCCCCTTTTATTCACAAATTCCCACTAAGCATTTAGGTTTCTCACATGGACTCGTGTTGACTCAAAACCCTCCACTGAGATTCCTTTACCTGATTGCTACTAATAACGATCCACATTCCAAACTACTCTGCTTCCTTTCTCTGTTAAGATTCTTGTTTTATGCTCATTTCCTCACAGGCTTGATCTCTGGCAGGTAATGTGTACAGAATGATTGCTCCTCCCGTGTAACATATTTATGTTCTAAGACACTCTCTGAAGATGCAATGATTTAAAGAAATATTTAAAGGAGTATGAGGGTAATATGAGTCCTAGGGCTAGGTAGTAGAGGGAGATTTTGCATAAGAGGGCCTCACAGAACCCATTAAGTCATATCATGTAGACAGCTGCCTGCCCTTCAACAAAAAGATCATGAGCTATAGTGCCTTGTAGTCCTTCTAACATGCTAAGCACGATGTAATCATGGGAATGAAGACTTGGAAATAGACAGTAATGGCATAAAAACAAATGGGGAGAATGTTGATAGGTATATAAAATGTCATTGAGATGTAAATTCCTAGGTAATTCCACCTTGTTGTGTTACGGAAGAGTGCTTGGATTATATATGGCTATGTACACCAAGGTGTGTTTTGATTCATAGAAAGACACTCAGTTCTTTTTGGAAAGTTCAAAGATAAATATTTGCCACTTTCCTTAACTGGAATTGTCCCTCTGAATGCTGATAGCCAAATGTGAAATTGCAACCAAAACTGTCTCAAAAAGACTATAAAGTGCATTTATTTCTGTTAGCCATTTTCCACTTATATTGTTATGAATTCTTCAATGCTATCATTCTAGCAAATAAATAAATCAAAATTAAAGTTCAAAACTCTTTCCATGTTCTAACAGCAGTGACTCTAAATCAAACAAGTAAATCTTAATAATGAAGTATCATCTTCACCGAAGTATCTGGAAGTCTGAATGGCAAAAATAATCCTCATTTATCTTAATTATGAAAATGTTTCTCCTTTACCCAGTATAGAGTAAAAGACAAAGATAGTTCTCCCTTAGAACAACAAAATCAGAAAACTGCAATCTCTGTTATAATGAAATTAATAGAAAAAATAACTCTGAGAGCTTGGCAAATATGTGTATTTATATATATATATATATATATATACATATATATAAAATATACATATATAAATAAACTAAAATTGTATCATGTTAGATCATTCCTTTCCTCCCATAAAATAATGAGACCACTAAAATCCAGGTGCACTCTGGAGGATTACACAGGTGGGTAAGGATTTTTCTTTGTAATATTAGTTCAAAGATAATTGTCTAAAAAGTCATCAATAATAACATACTTTATACCAAGAGACATCTTTGTCCTTAAGCCCTCCTGAGAGTTTTTCAAAGTACTCCACAGTCACGATCCCAATCTCCTTCTCCCTCACAAGATTGTTTGTGTAACACCAGTTTCTTATTATTTGAGTCAATTCTACGAATTAGCTAAGGACTGTGTTTCTCTTTCTTTTCCCTTCTATTGTCAATCTTTTAAACGATTTCCTGATTGTTATATTCTCCAGCTACAAAGGACAGAGAAGAAGCTCTTATTTATAATACCTGCTCTATTTTTGGAGTAAAAGACTGAAAATCATCAAAAATAATGTTTCAGTTTTTGTAGTTGCTTATATACATTGAGTTTCTAAGCTTTTCCTGGGTTAGCTAGCATAGGTGGTATACATTAAGTGTACATAAAAAAGTCTAGAAAGCCTGACACATATCTTTGGACTAAATTATGGTTAAATACACACACACACACACACACACATACCCACACACACATATTCCTGGCTCTGATTTAATACTGTACCTACTTATACTAGTTATTTTAAAATATGAGCCCAAACTCCCAAATGTAGTTGTCCATGATATGATATGGCACACTGGGTTTATATATATAAATTACTGAAATGAAACTTACTAAAAATGGTAATTTAATATTAAATTATTATTATTGGAATTTGTATTTAGAATTTCAACCTATGTTTGGGGAAACAAAATTCAACCCATAACAGTATCCTGTAAAGACATAGTCAACTATAAAAACCATAACAAAACAAAGATGTCTAGCAAAATATCCCCAAAGTGGAGTTTCGAAACCATTGCAGCTGGGTATATGGAATATTCTAAGTATTTCCAGGAGGATTTAATGATGAGTTTGCAAAGAGAAGAACCAAGGTTTTTTTCCAGAGCTAAACGAATTCTTGTCCTCTTAGGCAGTTCTCCTAAGAATAAGTTACAGAAGTCTGTTGCATTAATAACCAAGGGCAAAATGTAGTCTGTAGTAATTATACTGATAACATGATCAACTAATGAAGTTCATTAGTCTAGTTGATGGAAACAGGGATTTATTGACTTTTTTATTTGCCACTGGTAAATGAGTACTGTATAGTGATTCACCATCTAGGCAAAGTATAAAACAAATGCATTCTTTCAGCATCTCATTGGTCTTAATTAAATTGTTCTTTTAACTCATTTAGCTAGAATTATCCAGAGCACATAAAATCTAAATACCTATTTAAGCAATAATACATATAGGTACTGTATTAATTATGGATAGGCCAATTATTGTTACGAAATTCAACACAATCCAAAGTGATTTTACACTGCTCAGGGTCAAATGTACTTGAATTAATTTTATTAATATTTACTATATCCTTAAACATCTTGGTCCCAGAACAAATCAAAATCAAGGCTCCAAGTAAAACTGCTCAAAAAAGTATGGCCTCAGACTATAAAATTTACTAAGAGCAGATTATATCCAAAAGCTCCAGAAAATAACCAATCATTAAACTTAATGCTCTACTTCTTAAGATAGAAAAATATTTAGGAAATAGAAAAAAAAAGATCTCTTTCAATATTCCAAGAAAATGCATGTCATCATCATCTAAGCACTGCTTCCTACCAATTCTATGCCCCTTTAGCTTCTTCACAAAGTGTCATCAGTATCACTTCTTGATTTATACATATTCACTGATCTAACAGGATATACACTTAGATTTGAACTAAGGACCTTGTGTAAATATTTCAAATTTACCATGTAACAGAGCCAACCCATTTAACAAGCTTTTGAAAGGCAGAGTGTGGGAGGGCAGTAGTTCTATACCTTTGCCCAGAACAAAAAGAAGGTCAAAAACCATGCCTTAACTTCTAATGCCTGGCAGGGATTATATGCTGTGCTTGTTCCAGACTGTTTTCTTGATCCCCATTATATTGTTAGCTCAGCAGAGGAAAGAGACGGTTTTAAAAATTTCACAGTAGGAAGTGTTTTAATATTGAGTGGTAAACCCCTAGAGACAAATGCAAAGTATATCCATGTTAACACTACCTTTGAAGAAGGCACAAGATTGTTAAAATAAGTAACCTGGGTCCCTTTGCTTTGGTTGAAGTTGTTAGTGGTCTGGGGTTTTTTTTTGAGGTTAGGGAAAAGGAAAAGTGTTTTCCATAAAATAGATTTTTGTGTTCTTAGATATTTTATATTGTATCCAAACTATAAAGAAATCTTCCCTTCCATCTTCCATCCATATTTTTAAGATTAACAAAGTAAAATAAACATAGAACAAATAGTGATGTTAAACTGAGTACTGAACACCTCAAAAGGTAAACTTGTCTGTTGTCCCATGTTTAATAGCATCACTGTAGAGCACTGCTACCCCCCCCACAGGCAATCAACAAGAACTATTTTTATATATTAAACAAAGGAAAAATTATGAATATTCAAAAATGATCTCATTAATGTTCCAGAATGACAGAATCTGTCTTTCAAGGAAAAAAAATATGGTCTCATTTTATTCATTGTATTGAAGAAAATAACAAAGATATAACTACGGTTTCTAGAGATTAAACTCAAGAATGGGTGTGTTTTACAAGCCTGGAAATAAAAATATTAAGATCGTCTGAAACTTCCATACATGCCCTTCTGTAGCCTATTGACGCTCTTCCTTCCTAATCTCATTTGATTTTTATTGTCCCCACTCTAAAAGATTTCACTTACCTATTTTCAAAAGTGCTTAGGTTTTCCATATCCATTGCAACTCCTTTGTAGGCAAAATTGGTATTTTGATCTCTGACGTTGAACATCTGCAAACTAAATTTATATGCATGATAATGACACACAATCATAAAGGATGTGAAATAATCTGTCTGTGTTACAACAGATGTCAATTTTTGTTGCTTGTTATTACTAAAAGGGGAAATGGAGCTCCTCTCTGTGACAAGTAATGTTGCTTCTAATTCCTAGCAATAAATGCACCTAGAATATGTGCAGAAGTGGCACTCAGCCTGAATATCCATCACCGGTTTGATTGTTTGAAATGCATCTGGTCCCTTTGAGGATATATACTGTGATTACCCAGTTC
Source organism: Mellivora capensis (assembly GCA_004024625.1). Lineage (NCBI taxonomy): Eukaryota > Metazoa > Chordata > Mammalia > Carnivora > Mustelidae > Mellivora > Mellivora capensis. Next base: position 2,934 of record PISX010017285.1, on the reverse strand, counting down.
AAGCCTTTTCACACTATTGTATGTGTCATCAAATGACAGTAATGAAAATAACTGCAACCATTATTATAGGTTTTAGGACTTTGCCATCTGTTGAGTATTAGCCTTTGCCATTCCCCAACTGGCATTCCATTGAGCCAAAATTACAAAGAAGCTACCCCACAACACTGCATTTTTATATCACCTTTCATCTCCCACACACCAAAGAGAAGGCATTCCTTAAACAGTCCTATCAGAATCTAGTAATTAGGAATGAATCTGAACTTGATGAATGAACTCACTTGATGTTATTTCAAATCTTAAAGCATAAGTATATAGCCTTAGAAATAAATTTGGCATATGCTATGCAATTCTGAGAATTAGCAGTGATATGTAATGTTGTGATATTTAAAGATCAATCTAAAATGGTAAAAAATGACAAGTATGTTTTTATTTCCATGTAATGCAAATTATTTGAACATACCCCATATCTCTTATATGAAATGAGTAAGTAGGATTAGGCTTATTTTAGGCTACAGACTTCCAGTTCATCAGAATGTCAGCATTCTGACTAACCACAAATATGTAAGGAATTTGTGTTCACAAATCCAAAGATGGATATTTGATTATGCTCTTGTCAACAGTAGTCTACTACCATATTAGAACCAGACTATAATACCTTGTTTTAGAAAGGGATTCAGTATAAATTCCAATCACAAAGAGGGTATAGATATTATGTGATAAAACAGAAGAGATTCCAAAATGCAGAGGAAAAATTATAAACAATGAAGCTCAAATTTTGACTGAAAATTCTATTTTCCAATATTGTTAGTTTGAAAGTCCCTTCTGCATCAACCAATTTTAAACCAAAATCTGTGAGAGAAAAGCAATCTGTTTTGAAGCTACTGTATCATACAGTAAGAAAGCAGAAACAGTGCTACTGAAGAGAAAACTGCAGATGAAAATTTTGCATTTCTCTAATTACAACACCTATACTCCATCTGTACCGCCCCAGAGAGTCTACTTCAGGCTGGGTACACTGTAAGCACTCAAAAGATACTTGTAGAAGGTAACTAGAAATCAAGAACAGGCAACATCAGGGATGGCTATAGAGAATGTTGAATCAATAGGCATTGAAAAAAATACAATGTTTTTCTAACAACTGAATCCAAAATCATTTCTTATTACATGAAATTCAAAATTTATTAAGTAGCACAGAATCCTGACCAAGAAAATGCTCCGCACAGTGAAGCCAGCTGCCAGCTCAGTTTTTAGAAGGGATAGAACCACCCATACTTTTTTCATTTTTTCCTACAGGCACTGTTGCTAATAATGCAATGAAGCTAACATTCTATCATCATTGCATGTGTCCCAAGAGAGAACAACAATTTGGGGCATTCATTTTAAAGAATGAAAAAAAAAACAGATTTCAATATAAATGTATATATTTTTTTCAGGCAAAATTGAAGACTAACTGTTCCCAATTAGTTTGCCAGAAAGTAAATGAGGAAAGAATGCTACATAAGGAAAAAACATAATCAGGTGCCATTTTTTTAATTAAAAGAAAACTTAACAAATAAAGGGAGAGGTACTAAGGAGAATGCATAGTGTGATAGAAGACAAACCATACTATTTCCTATTAGGTTCTTAGAAAAAGTAAGAAAAGTATGTATCTTTCAATGTCAGTTGGAGAACAACCAAAAAAAGTAAAACCATTTTCTATCCAAAAGTAGACTTGGGAAAATAAATCTAACCAGAACAGGTAAAATCTGAAAAAGTACCAGGAACTGTGGAAGAGCTAAGCAAATGACAAAGAGCACCAATAAAACCCAAAATAATTAAGGCAAAACTGATTGGTCATCTTAAGTAAATGGGTGGTACTCTGCCTGGAATGTAGCTGATGACACAATTATTGATCCTATCTTGGTGATGATGTGGCCAGCTGAACAACAACAAAAAAATAGTAAGAGGAATAATGTCTCAAAAGGTTATAGTGGCTATTGAGGTCACTAAGAACACCCTGTAATACCAACTGCTGCTTGGAATAACATTTACTTACTGATTTCTAGTCAAAATGTTTTATACTCTCAAGTAAGTTTCAAAGTAAGTTTATTTTCTTTGAAAATGTTCCAAAGACAAGTCATAGCCCTTTGGTGTTTCACCCATGCATGTTCCTTATTTGTGGTCAATAACAAAGGATTCCGTAAAATGAATATCTCTTAGGAATTACCATGTTCTAGGCACTACACTAGGAAGTTGCAAATGACACAGGGTAAATGGGACTCAAATATTGTTGAGTCTGTGCTAGTATAACCCCAACCACCAGGACCATGACGTTGGAGCCACAGTGGCCGCTGTCTTTGTTTGGATTATAGGAGAGTGGGAGAAAGTGAATGAAAGAAGTTATGTCAAGAAATTATGAGAATGATAATCCCCTCTGTCCAGATTTATAATATAGTGGAGAAAGCCGGCATGCAAACATAGAGCTAAGGTAAGGCTGACTGAGAGATATGCTTAATAGAAAGAAATGAGCTGTGCAGCTGAGTGAAGCAAGGCATCAATTCTAACTGAGGACATTCTGAGGGAAGGAGGAATTGAATAGACACAGCAAGATGGATAATGATGGGGGAAGGGCATTTGAAACAAAAGGTTCAAGTATCCAGAGCAGTATCTACTTAAATGACAGAAATAGAGGACAGATCAAAAGGTTTAAGGGAGATGTCAGAAAACCATGAGGTATCTTAAAACTCAAGCCAAAGTACTGGGTATTTACCCCAAAGATACAGATGTAGTGAAAAGAAGGGCCATCTGTACCCCAATGTTTATAGCAGCAATGGCCACGGTCGCCAAACTGTGGAAAGAACCAAGATGCCCTTCAACAGACGAATGGATAAAGAAGATGTGGTCCATATACACCATGGAGTATTATGCCTCCATCAGAAAGGATGAATACCAGAC
>PISX010017284.1:0-43767 GCA_004024625.1 Mellivora capensis | reverse complement strand
AGACAAACCATAAGTGACTCTTAATCTCACAAAACAAACTGAGGGTTGCTGGGGGGAGGGGGTCGGGAAAGGTGGGTGGGGTAATGGACATTGGGGAGGGTATGTGCTATGGTTAGTGCTGTGAAGTGTGTAAACCTGGCGATTCACAGACATGTACCCCTGGGGATAAAAAATTGTTTATAAAAAAATAAAAATTAAACAAACAAAAAAAAACTATAGGTAGAGCAAAAAAAAAAAAAAGTTATCCTTAAAGTAGCATTATTCAATAAGACTAACTCTTAAGCTAGAAGCTTATAATTAAACATTTGCTATAAAATTATTAATAGCCCACCATTTATCTGGAAGCCCCATCTTTAACTCACCTCTGTAAGAAGTTTCCACATAACAGTTTACCTAAAATGCTGTTTCTGGGGACATAAAAGAAAGTATCTTCCTTGTGATCCAGTTTTTGCAAAAACTCACTGTGCAAAAGACTTCTGGAAGTATTCCATATACTGTTTTGGAGATTGTATTTTGGAGATTATGAATTCTTAGTAATACAAAGTGAAATTGTGGGGTTTTTTAGATGTATCTGATGAAATAGACATTGCACATTAGAACATGAATATGAAAGGTCTTGGATTGCTTGTCCATCTTGTAAAGACAGCTGTAAAGGAGTGTGACTGACTCCTTCATCTTCCTGCTTATGTATAGGTTTACATGGGAACTTAACCTCACTACAGTTATTCCTACCATTGTCTGCAAACATCAAGTGCCAACCAAAGCATCTATTTACCATGCTTGGACTCCACTGTTTTCCACTCTAATATCAAATTGATTTCTTACAACAAATATGTGCACAATTTTGATGAAATAATGCTGAATTCTAGAAATCTTTTTTTTTTTTTTTTTAATTCTTGGTTCAGCATCCTTCAGCAATTACAACCAGAGTTTTCTCTTCAGTAGAACACTCAGATCCCATTAGTGGCAAATGATCTCTTGTGTGGTTATTTCTCTGGTCAAAGTTAATTTGACTGTAGTTACTAGACTTAGGCTAATGGTGTTTACTAATCTGTTTGCTGCAAGTGATAAACCAAAGGAAATAATGCTGACAGAAAAATATCAGCACAAATTATGAGCAGCCAATGTACCATACAGCCCAGCCTTAGCTGTTTTTCTTTTCTCTTAATAGAAGACAGGAATGCACTAATCCACAAAGCCACGGTTGATCTTTGAACATATTACAGAGCTTTAGTTCACCACACATCATGCACATTATATCGGATAACATTCATTGCCACTTCTTGAGGTGGATTAGTATTTACACATGAATTAACAATTAGAATTGGAGGAAGAGGAATTGAATGTGAGACTAGCTTTCTGAGGACTGCTTAATAGATAAGCTTTGCTGCACCTTTCTTAGTCATGCAGAAATATTGAACAATAACAAGCATAGCATCCAAAGCTCTCCTCCTCTCCAATTAAAGTTTTGGCCCTTTTAGATCTGACTCATTAGAAAAAAGGCTCAAATTGGCCTTATGCATTTTACATTGGTTATTATATCATTTAAAACTCAGTACATGTTCTGTCAGCCATGGGAGAAAAGGCAAGTCTCAGAAGTTCAACAGACGTTAGTTTATCTGTAGTTTCTAAAAATAAATAAATAAAAATAAAATTTCACAAATTGCCCAACTGTAGAAAAAAATAAGCAATAATTCAGCCCAGTACCAAACACGAAAAGTACTTTACAGAGTTAACCCTTAGAATTTAATTATTCTTCCATGTTTTGAATGGAAGAAGCATCTGTTGTTATTAGGACTTCAACTACATTTAAGGCAGTAGAAAATAGTCATACAGCAACAGTAGGTTTATTTCTTTAGCCTTGTCCTACCCAAAACCTGGTGCTTGGCTCTAGAGCAGTTATCTTCCCAAAGGGGAGGAAAAATGCTAGACCAGTGGACTTAGGTTTAAAATATGGTTCTGATAACCAATCATGTTATGTGGGGCAAATGTCATATGGGTTTTTAAAAACTCATGGTCAGGGACGCCTGGGTGGCTCAGTGGGTTAAGCGGCTGCCTTCGGCTCAGGTCATGATCCCAGCATCCTGGGATCGAGTCCCACATCAGGCTCCTTGCTCAGCAGGGAGCCTGCTTCTCCCTCTGCCTCTGCCTGCCACTCTGTCCACCTGTGCTTGCTCGCTCTCTCTCTCTCCCTCTCTGACAAATAAATAATAAAATCTTTAAAAAAAAAAACAAAACTCATGGTCAGGTGCCTATTCCCTCATTTTTTTTTCCCTGGCATATTAAAGGCAATATCATGTACCTTTTATCTTTACTCTCCTAGATCTAATTTGTAAGTGCTTAGCATCACACTTAATACATAGAAGATATACATGCATGTTAATTTCTTCAATATCCTTCTGTCCTTTCGATTCTAGTTTAACCTTCCCAACTGGGTAGAAATAGGTCCTTAGACTTGGCTAGATTTTTGGTGCCTTTAAAATATTCTTCTGTTTACCTAATAGTGATCATCACCTTTCCCTCAAAGAGTATCTATCCATAAGTTGCTAAATGGGTCATAATCTATATTTCTTGTCCTTTAAATCATTACAGAATGTCATACAGATATATTTAAATAAAGTTTGCCATTCAGTAATGTAAGAATAATCATATATTCGGAAGGGTTTTTATTTCCCTGCATCTTAAGAAAACACCTTAATCTTGGTACAGGTGGAAGGTAAACATGATATATTAATATTTGAAAGAAAACTCTATGGAGACTAATATCTAATATGAGGATTTATGAATAGAATATATTGATACAAAATATAGTAACATTGGCAGGAATGCTATAGAGCTTATGGTGAGAAAATTATCAATAATTATATTGAGTCAGTGTTTAGTGTGTTAGACACCATGCCAGAATCTCAAAGTATCTTAATTGATTCTCACCACCATCCTATGAGTTAGGTATAGCATCAGTGTTAAAGAAGAGGGACCAGTTTGGCAAGTTTATCTGATTTAAACTACAACTACAATAAATGGAAGAGTTTCAGGATAAAATGCAGATCAGTCTAATTCCATTGGACATGCTCTTTCCACTGAGTTATATAGCCTTCTGTTGATAGAAGAATCTTGCTTTACTTAACTCTAAGGGAAGGAGGCTGTGTTTTTCCTGTTGTATTCCCAGAACTTTGCATAGTTTCAGATATAGATTCGATGTATTTGCTTGTGGTTTGCTTTTGTGTTTGCTGTTGTTGAATGAATGAGTGTGCCATTTAATCTCTTGCATCTGGCATAGGGTCTTGTATGTCTTAAATGACTTAAATAGCAATGCCCTGAAATTTTAGTTATAATGAAAGTAAGTTCTTAATTCAGAACACCAATTGTTAAGATGCAAGTAAAAGTCATTCGACAATACTCAAGGAGAAGCCTCTTGGTGAATTCCTGGTCCAAACTCCTTGTATTATACACATATCCCTCCAGTATCTATATCAGGTAAAATAACATTATACACATGGACGTTATACACATGTCCCTCTACTATCTATATCAGGTGGAAACACAGTGGTGAGGAGCATGCTGCCTTCTGATGGAGAACTTAAGGGCTTCCTTCTGTTTGGAACATGTCTGTGACTTTTATCTGAATAACTAATAATCACAAATTCTTCTCTGGACTTCTGAAAAACTTCATGTTCTTCTACTGTGAATATTAATGCAATAATTGTGCTTATATTTATGCTTTTGAATTTATCATATATTTCATAATTATGTACCAATAAAAGCTTAAGTGCAGCTCATACTGAAATACTTTCCTCTCAATAGCTGGCTTGGCATATTTTACATTTTCAATAATGTGATGTTTAGTAAAAATGTGCCAAAGGACCTAAATTAATTTGAGTAGAATTGATCTGTAGGCGAGCACTGACTTAGAAGCACAGCAAGTATTCCCGCCACCCCTCGTTTTCAGTTTTGGAAGAGAAGATTATCTCTTAGGGCAATGATTTACAGTAAAAATTAATTTTGAATCACATGCCATAAAATGGAGACTATTTTTCAGCATGCAATTTTTGTGGAACAGTCATCAAGTTCTAAATCATCATAAAATGGATTTGAGGACTAATGAGAATATATGATTTTTTAAAAATTTTCCTTGTTATGGAAAATTCACAAGATGTGGCTTATTTATTTAAGTGTTTCAAACTTTAATATTTAACTTCAACTTTTATTGAGTTCTATTTTATAGAAAGTACTGAGGGTGATAAAGATTTGCACAGACAAAAAATAAAGTTTGTGTGTTCTAAAATCCCTGTCTGTGTTGGCAAACACATACAAATACACTACAAGGATATCCAGGCAGGGTCATAGTAGTTGTGCTATAGGAAAACTAAATTATCTGCCCAGGTTAGAAGTAAGGTTGAAATTTGTTAATAATACCATTATCCACATTAAGATTATGAAGATTTAATAAAGTGTCCTGTGCTCCTTCTTCATTTTTCTCTTTGCTTCATTTGGGGTCTCTGTTTTCTCTCTGCTATGTATTCTCTCTCTGACACTCATCATTTCCCCTATCATTCTCTCTTTCCTAACCTCCCTATTCTGTGTGACGTCTGCTGTATTTCTCATCATTCTTTAGCATTTCACTCTTGCTCTAACTTGTTGACTTTGCAAGAAAATCATTGCTTCTGTAAAATTGCTAGCGTCAAATAAAATGGCAGTTTTCATAGTATGCATAAAATAGAAGGAAAACACATCTAAGATGAGGGGACTTGGTGTGTATCAGACTCTGCTGCATGAGCTCCTCTTGGCCTCACTTAGACTATCAGTAGAGATTATGGCTGTCAGCATTTTTCAGGTGAGGAAACTAAAGTGTATCAGCGTCAGATGAGCTGGGTGCAGCCTTGGGAAGGACTGCCAATCACGTAGACTAAGGTGCACAACAGTGTGGCTAGCTCTGGCTGCTCTTCCCTTCTCCTTCCCAGGCAGGTAGCATCCTCAACCACAATGTATGAAGTAGAGTGAAGTGTTCTGAAGCAGTCTGTGAGAAGAAGTTTGCCCATGTTCCCATTCTGGGGACACTACTTACCTGTGTGGACCACAGGAAAGCAGAGATTAAACACCTTGCCCTAGGTTCTTCATCTGTAAAATAAAGTAAGAATAATAGCTACATCATGACTTATTGAGGATTCAAGGGTTTAACATGAATTCAGCACATAATAGAATGTCCCACAGTAAACACTTCACAGGGGAGTGCTGGGAAAGCTTTAACAGCAGGGCTCTGGGCAGGTTGGGGGTTGGGCAGGCTGGTTGGGGAGGACCTCTGGTTTGCATCATTTGCTGGTTTCTGGGCTGCATATATATAATCCTTTCATGGCCAATTTCAAGCTCTGGTGTGGCATTACCAAATGTGGTATTGGAAAGAATTGCATAGTGACATTTGGGACACAAATTTCCACTATACAGATACATTAGATGTAAATAACTTTAAGAGCATAGATATTATTAAAATGTAGTAAAATATTTAGGATACAGTAAATTTTTATATTTTCTTAACTTTGTAGTATAATCTAATTGTTCATTTGTATTATTTAATTTTTTAATAAAATGTTTACACTTGACACCTCATGCAATTCCTAATTATCTGGTGACTGGTTCTCTCAAGTCTTATACAAGTCAATTCCAACATGCTACTGGATACTATATGAGTTTCTCTTTTTAAGCAAATAGATGAGTAAATAAGCTCCAGTATAGATTCAGAATTCTTCTCAGTAGCATACCCTCTCTGACAAGTGCATTAAAATTTTCAGGTGATGTGAAAAAATGATTTTCATCCTTGGCCTAGGGAGTTTTGGTGATTTATGTAAGCAATTTAACTTTATTTAACCTTATAAGGGAAAAATAGAGTATAATAGTAACAGAAATTTGGTAAATAGTAATAAAAAAATAAAAACTAGATGTATAGTTTGTGAAAGACTTTACATATGAATGTTTCCCTTATTTTCAGGACTGTGATTTTTTTTTTTTATTTTCCCATATGACCCCAAGAAATAACACAAGGACAAGATTTGGGGTGATTTTCTGATTGTTTTCTAAAGTCAGTGCAAATCAGGGAAGATCACCTGGTTGGCCCCCTTCTGAGTATTTTAGAAAGAGTATTTCTCAGAGTTGAGATGCATTTCATATACGGTGGTGCTGAATCTTTTAAGAAGACATAAAGTTGTATTCTGACAAATAATTCAGTGATAGCATTTGCTCACAATGCTAACAAGGTATTAAATGCCACTTTCCCCTGGGAAGTGACTCGGGCATATTTCAATATGCCACACATCCCAGACCAAAATGTTTTAGGAAAATAACAGTGCTCTATACTATGCTCACTGCCCTGCCCTCTACTTTTATTTATTTATTTATTTATTTAAGATTTTATTTATTTATTTGATAGAGATCACAAGTAGGCAGAGAAGCAGGCAGAGAAAGGAGGAAGCAGGCTCCCTGCTGAGCAGAGAGCCCAATGCAGGGCTCAATCCCAGGACCCTGGGATCATGACCTGAGCTGAAGGCAGAGGCTTAACCCACTGAGCCAACAAGGCACTTGCCCTCTTCTTTAAAAAAAAAAAAAAAAAAAGTGTAGAAGAAGAAAGGGAGGAGGGGAGGAGGGGGAGGAAGAAGAAAAGAAAAAGGAAAGTAAAGATTTCGAATAGTTTGTTCAATTCCACTTCCTCCATTATTTTTCTGACACACCTGAGATGTGGACAATTATGAATCATTCAGTGTGTTGAAAATACACCCAAAGCAGCCTCTTTTTAAAATGAAATACTCAGAAAGTATAAACTAACTCTATTTCTGATGGAAAATGTAATGCCATTTAAACACAATTCCCTGTGTGTCATATTTTAAAAACAAGATTCCTCTATACCTTAAAATATTAAGTATTTGCCAGTCCTCATTTCTCTATATGATTTCTTTGCTTAAGGAATGCATGTTTATCTTATAACCGAGGAATCTTGAGTGTTCTTTGTAAGGGTTGAAGTTGAGCAAATATACAAGCTGAACTTTTAAATGATTCCAACTTTTTCTTTTAAAAATATTTAAAAGTTGGTGTGTGCTTACAAAATTGTGGTAAGAATTGAAAGGCCTTTTCTTTGGGTTTTCTTGCTATGTCTTAAAAGTTTTAAATGTACTCTGGAACTGCCACTAGAAATGGAATATTTCATGAGAAAAACAAAGCACAATGAAAAGAATAAAATCCTAAAAATTCCCAAAGTCCATTGCTGCATTTTAATATGATAAACATGCATCTCTATTACAACACTTTTCTCCTCTCTATAGAACCCTAAATTTGTATCTTTGAGAAATTTTTTGAGAATAATGTACGTTTGTTTAAGTATATTATACCTAATACATTTTGCTAGTCATTTACATTCAAAAGGACTTGTTCTGATGTGGGATAAATTATAATTCAGATGATAAATTTTTGGATCTCTTGTTTTTATAACACCTAAATCATGCATATTTTTGTCAATACAATCCATCACATAGTGATATATAAGAATTAATGTTTCCATGTCTGTCCAATTTGATTATGCAAGAAACTTATTCTCCTTAGGGGAACATTTTTCAGTATGAAGTCAATAGTTTACAATATAGCTTTGAATTTGAAACGACGCTTCATAGAAATTAGGAAAAATATTTTCGTGTGTGTGCTTTTTTTTTTTCCTTTTTTTTCTTTTTACCCTAATTCAATGATGGTGGTCAAGTTTCTTTAAAATATACAAGGCAAATTTGGAAAAAAAATGTGAGGATTATTAAAATGAAGAGATGATTCATTTTCTCAAGGTAAACATACAAAATACATATGAAAAATAAGCAAGCATAATTTGATTATAAATTCTCTTCTTTGAGGGAGAATTGCAAAGGCTTGTTAAAAGAAATGTATATTCCTTATATTGTTGTTGATTGGGTATTAGCCATAAATTAATGATTTGAAAGATCATTTGAGTCACTGAAGTAAATACGTCCAATTTTAGAACTCTGTTTCTTTCCCAGCTCAGAGATGTGAGAAAACAGATAACAGAAGAACCACAAATGATATTTTGGAGATACCTGGGGGTTTGAGTTATTTGAGGAAGGAGTTCTGAGTTGTTTGAGGAAAGCATAAGCAACCCAGAGTTTTCCTGGCTTTTTCACTAACCAGTCTAAAACCCAAAAGCCCGTATTACATATTCATTGATTAATCTATTGAGCCTTTGTCTTTTATATTAAGCACTATTGGTGGATACTGAACAGTTTTGGTTTTGTTTACAAAAAGCAGACACTACTGTATTTTAAGGGGAAAATACTATCAGAAGATATTAAATAACTCGCAGAACTTCTGGACAAATCAAATGGTCAGACTTGGAAACTATAAAGTAAAATATATATAATGAGCAGTGAATTCTGGCAAGGAATTTAATGATGAGGTTGAACTGAAACAACCATTCCTAAACAAGTTGGTCCACAATAAACAATAAACTTTTGGTTATGGTGACTGTTCCAGTATAATAAAGAAGCACGAAGCTTAATTTAAACAAAGTTTGATTAGACATAGATTACAGATGCAAGTCTTGTGTATTTTAATATCAGACCTGTGTCTATGTACTGGATTTCTGAAGCTAGATATAGGATTATTTCTTGAAATAGAAATAGAAGTAGAAATAAATAGCATTTGAACAAATCTCCAGAATTCAAAATATACTTCTCTAATACTTACTATAATAATAGTAGTAATGGAAGCTACTGTTTGTTGACCATTTGCCATGTATCATTTTTTCTTGGTTGATTTGTGGGTTATAATTAGCATTAGGTAAAAGTAGAAAGCAAGAAAGGTGACTTGAGTTGAAACGTATATTACGTCCAATGGAATCCACAACAGTTTATTTTAAGTAGTTCTTGCCTTAGTGCCAAAACAGACCAGTTTTCAAATATTGGCTCTGACATTTATTAGCTGTGAAACTAAGTAAATCTTAGTTACTGTACTGAGTTTGAATTTTCACAACTAATAATGGAAAAATACCTGCCTTGTAGGGATGCTATGATTTTATAAAATTTAAGTGCTCAGGTAGTTTAACATGATGTTCATAATGTCCACCATTAATATTCAAAAAAAGGGACCAGTGATTTTAGCAAAAGAAAATATACATTACCCCAAACTAAGACATTCTCCTGTCTGAGTAATGTTGCTGCCTTTATGTTTTCCTGTTGGAGTTATGATGATGACTTTTGAGGAAATCTTTCTACCCAGGAACAGGCAAAAGTTCAACATAAATACAAGGCATGTGCTATGTAAACATGTCAAGATAGGTTGGCATGTAAATATTTTAATAAGAACAGCATGTTGGGGAAAGCTGTAGGTTCTAAATTACCTGGTGTTTTCTGAGTTAAAATGAGAATAAGTGAGGTAGAAAAATTGTTAGTGTATAGATAGATGAAGAACCATGATATAAGAAATACTGACTTTATTATCGTTATTCTGAACTCTAGCCTTGACATCTTACTAATGTCCGTATTGATTAGGTCCCTGGCAATCAGTACTGCCTTTTGTTTTTTTTTGTTGTTGTTGTTGTTGTTTTGAGGTGAGTTTTTACATCTTGTCATTCTGTCCAAAGAAGAATAGAAGAACGAGAGAACAAAATCCTAAAAGGGCAACAATGAACCCAGAGATAGATATACACTAAACAAGTCAGAAGAGACCCAAAATTTGGGGTGGGTTGGGGGATAGAGAATATGATCAGGTGGGTCAATAGAACAGAACCATACACTAGATTTTGGGTATATTTTGGTCTGTTAGAGGAAACTGCTTCCCAAAATTTTAAAGAAAGGAAAATATATATATATATATATGGTTAAATACAGTGAAGGGAAAGATTATGACTCCTACCTTGCAGAATTTAAGAATCAAAGCAGAGGATCATAGGGGAATAGAGTTAAAAACGAAACAGGATGAAACCAGAGAGGGAGACAGACCATAACGGTCTCTTTATCTTCAGAAACAAACAGGGTTGCTGGAGGGGTGGGGGGTAGGATGGGGAGGGTGAGTGATGGACACTGGGGAGGGTGTGTGTTGTGGTGAGTGCTACGTATTTTGTAGGACTGATGAATCACAGACCTGTACCCCTGAAAAAATAATACATTATGTGTTAATAATAAAAAAATTAAGTAGCTAGTTAATTAAAAGATTTAAAAAAAAAAGAAATACTGACTTAGCCAAAGTCATGCAATAATGCATGGAATAACTTTAGCTGGTGCTTCACTCTGTATAACTTCAGCATCCAAACTCCTTACCATTAAATCAGTGAGGACATCTTCAAACCGTGTGGGTCCAAGAGCCTAAGAATATGCTATAGGAAATAAAGGTGAGGCCACATTTAGCAACATAGTAAATGAACACTAGAGTGTGTATCAGCCATGTCTTAAGTTAGGATCCCCCAAAATCAGATTGTGGGGCAAGGATATATATCTAAAGCTTATTTGCATGGTGTTCCCAGGAAGCACCCATGGGGAAATAAAGAGAGCCAATAGAGTGTGTATTAGCAGGCAGATGACCACTGTGGACAACTGGGGCTCAGTCCAACTGGGAAACTCAGAAAGATAGTATGAAACACAACTCAGAGTTCTACCACTTGAGGACTGAGGTATATTTTCTACAAGTCTGAGGTAAAACTTGCTCTTCATTTCATAAATATTGGTTAATGTTTTATAAAAATTATGAGATATTTCTATTTTTTTAAAAGATACTGTATATTTATTTGACAGAGATAGAGAGCACAAGTAGGAGAGCAGAAGGCAGAGAGAGAAGGAGAAGCAGGCTCTCTGCTAGTAGGGAGCCCAATGCAGGGCTCTATCCCAGGACCCTGGGATCGTGACCCAAGCTGAAGGCAGCCGCTTACCCGACTGAGTCAGCCAGGTGCCCCTATGAGATATTTAAACTATACTTTGAAAATTACGGGTAAGGATGAGTAACATAGGATGCTCATGTACTGGACACTTAACGTTGACCAAATTAGTGAGTTTACCAATGCTGTAGTCCAAGGGAATTTAGAAAACAGACTCTCCTGTGGGTCAGCCAATGTTTTGTTGTTCTGAGTTTGGTGCTGAGCTTTGATCTGGCATCTGGGCTCTGGTCTGGATCTTCACTTGCCCAACTGTTGGCTCTGACTTTTGGTTTCTTCCCATCCTAATACTGGATTCGTGTATTCTGGAGAGTACTGGGCTAAACTGCAAGGTGTGAACTCATTGGATTAGGGAGAGAGTTAGTGGTGGACTCTGCGTATCTTTGTTATGTCCATACCTTTGAAATGTCCTCAAGCTGGACTGCAGCCTCAAGGTGAATGCTATGGGGGCAGCTGATAGAATGTATGTATGTGTGGGTGTTTGATATCTATAAGCCCTTGCTTTAATTAATCCTCCTACTCTGTTCACCTAAAACCGAGTAATTCTACTTTTCCTCAGATGTCATATTCCCCAAGAAGTAATAGGCAAAAATCAAGCAATTAATCCTACAGAAAACAGGAGAATTATTGTTTGGCCAGGGAAGAAATTATTGTGGGCACAGGTTGATTTGAGAACAATGCACCTTCCTAATTTTTTTTAACCATTTATCTGAATTTGGATATACAAGTTATTGAGGGAGTTACTTTAGAACATATTTGTCTATGAGACTTTGGAGCCAAGAATACTATGGATCCTGATACTTCCTAGTTGTTTTCAGTTAGAAACATTTCTTAAGAACTGATTCATTTTTGGTATCTGTTAGTGTGAGGTTAACAATATCTAACTTGAAAGTCTGTCTAATTTTTTTTATTAACATATAATGTATTATTAGCCCCAGGGGTACAGGTCTGTAAATCTTTAGGCTTACACACTTCATAGCAGACACCATAGCACATACCCTTCCAATGTCCATAACCCAAACACCCTATCCCTACTTTCCTCCCCTCAGCAATCCTCAGTTTGTTTTGTGAGATTAAGAGCCTCTTATGGTTTGTCTCCCTCCCGAATCCCATCTTGTTTCATTTTTCCCATCCCTACCCCCCAAAACCCCCACTTTGCCTCTCAAATTCCTCCTATCAGAGAGATCATATGATAATTGTCTTTCTCTGATTGACTTATTTTGCTCAGCATAATACCCTCTAGTTCCATCCACATGGTTGCAAATGGCCAGATTTCATTTCCTTTGATGGCTGCATAGTATCCCATTGTATATATATACCACATCTTCTTTATCCATTTATCTGTGGATGGAATCTAGGTTCTTTCTATAGTTTGGCTATTGTGGATATTGCTGCTATAAACATTTGGGTGCACATGCCCCTTTGGATCACAACATTTGAATGGTTAGGGTAAATATCCAGTAGTGCAATTGCTGGGTCGTAGATTAGTTCTATTTTCAACTTTTTGAGGAATCTCCATACTATTTTCCAGAGTGGCTGCACCAGCTTGCATTCCCACCAACACTGTAGGAATGTTCCCCTTTCTCTGCATCCTCGCTAGCATCTGTCATTTCCTGACTTATTAATTTTAGCCATTCTGACTGGTGTGAGGTGGTATCTCATTGTAGTTTTCATTTGTATTTCCCTGATGCTGAGTGATGTTGAGCACTTTTTCATGTGTCTGTTGGCCATCTGGATGTCTTCTTTGCAGAAATGTCTGTTCATGTCCTCTGCCCATTTCTTGATTGGATTATTTGATCTTTGAGAGTTGAGTTTGATAAATTCTTTATAGATTTTGGATACTAGCCCTGTAACTGATATGTCATTTGCAAATTTCTTCTCACATTCTGTCAGTTGTCTTTTGGTTTTGTTAATGGTTTCCTTTGCTGCACAAAAGCTTTTGATCTTGATGAAGTCCCAATAGTTCATTTTTGCCCTTGTTTCCCTTGCCTTTCGTGATGTTTCTAGGAAGAAGTTGTGGCTGAGTTGAAGGTGTTGCTGCCTTTTAAATTTTAAATTTTAATCCTCAAGGATTTTGATGGATTTCTTTCTCAGATTGAGGTCTTTCATCCATTTTGAGTCTGTTTTTGTGTGTGGTATGAGGAAATGGTCCAGATTCATTTTTCTGCATGTGGCTGTCCAATTTTCCCAACACCATATGTTGAAAGGACTGTTTTTTTTCCATTGGACATTCTTTCTGGCTTTGTCAAAGATTAGTTGACCATAGAGTTGAGGGTCTGTTTCTGGGCTGTCTGTTCTGTTCCATTGATCTATGTGTCTGTTTTTGTGCCAGTACCATACTGTCCTGATGATGACAGCTTTGTAATAGAGCTTGAAGTCTGGAATTGTGAAGCCACCAACTTTGGCTTTCTTTTTCAACATTCCTCTGGCTATTGGAGGTCTTTTCTGGTTCCATATAAATTTTAGGATTATTTGTTCCATTTCTTTGAAAAAAATGGATGGGATTTTGCTAGGGATTGCATTAAACGTGTAGATTGCTTTAGGTAGCATAGACATTTTCACAATATTTGTTCTTCCAATCCATGAGCATGGAACATTTCTCCATTTCTTTGTGTCTTCCTCAATTTCTTTCATGAATACTTTATAGTTTTCTGAGTACAGATTCTTGGTTAGGTTTATTCCTAGGTATCTCATGGTTTTAGGTCCCAATTAAATGGGATTGACTCCTTAATTTATCTTTCTTCTATCTTGTTATTGGTGTAGAGAAATGCAAATGATACCTGTGCATTGATTTTATATCCTGACACTTTACCAAATTCCTGTACAAGTTCTAGCAGATTGGGATTGGAGTCTTTTGGGTTTGCCACATTAAATATCCTATCATCTGCAAGGAGTGATCGTTTGACTTCTGCTTTGCCGATTCAGATGCCTTTAATTTCTTTTTGTTGTCTGATTGCTGAGGCTAGGACTTCTAGTACTATGTTGAATAGCGTTGGTGATAATGGACATCCCTGCCATGTTCCTGACCTTAGTGGAAAAGCTCTCAGTTTTTCCCTATTGAGAATGATATTTGCTGTGGGTTTTTCATAGATGGCTGATGATATTGAGGTAAGTACCCTTTATCCCTACACTGTGAAGAGTTTTGATCAAGAAAAGACACTGTACTTTGTCATATGCGTTCAGCATTTATTGAGCGTATCATATGGTTCTTGTCCTTTCTTTTGTTAATGTATTGTATCACATTGATTGATTTGCAGATGTTGAACCAATCTTGCAGACCTAGAATAAATCCCACTTGGTTGTGGTAGATAATCCTTTTAATGTACTGTTGGATCCTATTGCCTAGTATTTGGTGAGAATTTTTCCATTTGTGTTCATCAAGGATATTGGTCTGTAATTTTCTTTTTTTTTTAATTTTTTTTTTATATTTATTTATTTGTCAGAGAGAGAGGGAGAGAGAGCGAGCGAGCACAGGCATACAGAGTGGCAGGCAGAGGCAGAGGGAGAAGCAGGCCCCCTGCGAGCAAGGAGCCCGATGTGGGACTCGATCCCAGGGTGCTGGGATCATGACCTGAGCCGAAGGCAGCCGCTTAACCCACTGAGCCACCCAGGCGTCCCTGTAATTTTCTTTTTTGATCAGGTCTTTGTCTGGTTTGGGGATCAAGGTAATGCTGGTCTCATAAAGTTAGTTTGGGAGTTTTCCTTCCATTTCTATTTTTTGGAACAGTTTCAAGAGAATAGGTATTCATTCTTCTTTAAATGTTTGGTAAAATTCCTCTGGGAAGCTCTCTGGCCCTGGGTTCATTTTGTAGGGAGATTTTTGATGACTACTTCAATCTCCTTACTGGTTATGGGTCTGTTCAGGTTTTCTGTTTCTTCCTGGTTCAGTTTTGGTAGTTTATATGTCTCTCGGAATGCATCCATTTCTTCCAGATTGTCAAATATCCTGGCATGTAGTTGCTCATAATATGTTCTTATAATTGTATTTCTTTGGTGTTGGTTTTGATCTCTCCTCTTTCATTCATGATTTTATTTATCTGGGTCCTTAATCTTTTCTTTTTTCTAAGTCTGGCCAGGGGTTTATCAGTTCTTTCAAAGAACCAGTTCCTAGTTTTGTTGATCTGTTCTGCTGTTCTTTTGGTTTCTATTTCATTGATTTCTGCTCTGATCTTTATAGTTTCTTTCTCCTGCTGGGTTTAGGCTTTCTTTGCTGTTCTTTATCCAGCTCCTTTAGGTGTAGGGTTAGGTTGTGTACTTGAGACCTTTCTTGTTTCTTGAGAAAGGCTTGTATCGCTATATACTTTCCTCTCAGGACAGCCTTTGCTGTGTCCCACAGATTTTGAACAGTTGTATTTTCATTTTCATTTGTTTCCATGAACTTTTTCAATTCTTCTTAAATTTCCTTGTAGACCCATTCACTCTTTAGTAGGATGCTCTTTAGCTTTTGTATTTGAGTTCTTTCCTACTTTCCTCTTATGATTGAGTTCTAGCTTCAGAGCATTGTGGTCTGAAAATATGCAGGGGATGATCCCAGTCTTTTGGTACCAGTTGAGACCTGACTTGTGACCCAGGATGTGATCTATTCTGGAGAACATGTTCCATGTGCACTAGAGAAGAATTTGTATTCTGTTGCTTTCGGATGGAGTGTTCTGAATACATCTGTGATGTCCATCTGGTCCAGGGCGTCATTTAAGGCCTTTATTTCCTTGTTGATCTTTTGCTTAAATGGTCTGTCCATTTCAATAAGGGGGGTGTTAAAATCCTCTACTATTGTTGTATTATTGTTGATGTGTTTCTTTGATTTTGTTATTAATTGGTTTATATAGTTGGCTGCTCCCATGTTAGGAGCATAGATACTTAAAATTGTTAGATCTTGTTGGACAGACCCTTTGAGTATGATATAGTGTCCTTCCTCATCTCTTATGATAGTCTTTGGCTTAAAATCTAATTTATCTGATACAAGGATTGCCACTTCAGCTTTCTTTTGATGTCCATTAGCATGGTAAATTGTTTTCCACCCCCTCACTTTAAATCTGGAGGTGTCTTTAGATCTAAAATGAGTTTCTTGTAGACAGTGTATTGATGGATTTTTGTTTTTTTATCCATTTTGATACCCTGTGTCTTTTGATTGGGGCATTTAGCCCATTTACATTCAGGGTAACTATCAAGAGATATGAATTTAGTGCCTTGTATTGCCTGTAAGGTGACTGTTACTGTATATTGTCTCTATTCCTTTTTGGTCTATTACTTTTAGGCTCTCTCTTTGCTTAGAGGACCCTTTCAATATTTCCAATAGGGCTGGTTTGGTGTTTGCAAATTCTTTTAGTTTTTGTTTGTTCTCGAAGCTTTTTATCTCTCCTTCTATTTTCAATGACAGCCTAGCTGAATATAGTATTCTTGGCTGCATATTTTTCTCATTTAGTGATCTGAATATATCATGCTAGTTCTTTCTGGCCTGTGAGGTCTCTGTGGATAAGTGCTGCCAGTCTAATATTTCTACCATTGTATGTTACAGACCTCTTTTCCCCTGAGCTGCTTTCAGGATTTCCTCTTTGTCACTAAGACTTATAAGTTTTAGTATTAGATGATGGGGTGTGGACGTATTTTTATTGATTTTGAGGGGGATTCTCTGTGCTACTGTATTTTGATGCTTGTTCCCTTTGCCATTTTAGGGAAATTCTCTACGATAATTCTGTCCAGTATACCTTCTGCCCCTCTCTCTTTTTCTTCTTCAGGAATCCCAATTATTACAATATTGTTTCATCTTATAGTATCACTTACCTCTTGAATTCTCCCCTCATGGTCCAGTAGTTGTTTGTCTAGTTTTTGTTATCCTTTTTCCGACTACCATCAAAGTCCCTGTTAATTATAATCTGTTGCCTGAATTATGCAGTAGGTGTTTAACTGATCAGTCTGCCTCTTCCCTAATGCCCATTATACCTGCCAAAGTGATTTAAAAAAAATAAGTGAAATCATATTTCACTTGGCTTCCCACCTAACTCAGAATAGAATCCAAATGCCTCACTGTGATTACATGGCCCTGCCTGTTTTGGTGAAGGGCTGACACTCTGACCTCAACTCAATCAAACTACTTGCTTGCATTCTTGCCTTGGTCACCTTAATTTCCTTTTCCCCCTAGATGTATTGAGATATAATGGACATACAATATTGTGCACATTTAAAGTGTACTACATGATGATTTGACATGTGTATATGCTGCCAAATGATTATCACAGTTAAGATTAGTTAAAATCTCCATCACCTCAAATAATTACCCTTTTTTTGTGTGAGAAGCTTTAAGATCCATTCTTTTAACAACTTTCAAATATGTAACACATACAGTATTGTTAACTATGATAACCATGCTGCATAGAAGATCCCCAGAAATTAATCAACTTGTAACTGGAAGCTTGACCAACATCTCCCTGTTTCCTCCATCTCCCAAATCCTGGCAGCTACTTTTCTATTCTCTGTTTCTGTGCATTCTGCCCTTTTAAAAATGTTACCGGGCAGTAATTTCTTTCTCTGACTTACTTCACTTACCATAATGTCCTTAAAGTCCATCCATATTGTCACAAAGGGCATGGTTTCCTTCTTTTATGACTGAATAACATTTCACTGTATATGTATGTACTACATTAAAGAAAAATAATCACTCCTTTTAGTTGTGCAGGCAGATGTATTACCTCTAGAATCACAGTTGTGCTGTACAATGAAACTCTCACTGTGTCTGCAATAAGGTTCACAGTTGACAGGCTAATTATCCAGGATCTTGGGCGGGTGTGGGTCTCTGGGTGGTTGGGACTACGCAGTACTTGGCTCAGTACCAGGACAAGAGTCTGCCTAGGGCCTCTGGTTGGGTCCTCAGACAGCAGGACTGGTGTGTGGATAGGTGTGTCTCCTGTCAGGTTGCTGGGAGAGCTTCATCATGGTCATTTTGTGGGTCCCTTGGTGCAGAGGACTAGCCCTGGAACACAGTTGTAAGGCACTGGGACCTAGTCCCTGGGCTGTTTCCATAATGAAGCCAGAAGTCTGTAGACCTGGCTCTAAAGGCCCAGAAGGGTATGCCTCCCACCAGGTCCCTGGGCAGGTGGACTGCTCTGAGACTGCTGAGCTGGAGGTGGGTGCATGTGTGTCTGCACACACATGTGTGCACAACCCTGGAGCCAAGTACATACAAGGCTCTTTCAGGATATTCAGTGGTGCAGACACGAGTGTGTCCTGCCATGTCCTTGTGTTGCCAGAACTGTTCAGGGACTATGTCAGGGGCAGGCTACAGTGCAATTACAAAGTCCTTTGAGAACCTACATCTGGACTGAGTTTGGCAGGCTACCCTCCAGGCCTGTGGGACTGTGGTGGAGAGAGGCTGGAGCCCTTCCTGAGCTGCTTCTAGGTTCAAAACTGGGACCAATGTCTGGTTGTCTATTACCAAAGGCATGGGTGGGCCTCGCTCCTCCCCGATCCCTTGGTGTCTGATGCCAGTGACAAGACTAAACCTGGATGGGGCTAGGCTAGCCTTCAGGGGTAAGGAACTATTTTCTAGGTCTATATCTGTGGCCTGGGCTCTCTTAGCATCCAGGGTTTGAACTTGATTTCTCAAAGTGGCTCTCCTAGTTCTCAGACAGCACCGGGATTTCAGCATCTCCTACCTGGATCCTAAAGTGGATTTTTATGCATGGATAGATGCCAAATTATTGTTGAGGGAAAGAGAGGAACAGGCAACTTCCCCTTGGGCGACTTTGCTGATATGTCTTTTCTCATGTTAATGTCCTGATTGTTCTCATTCATATATATATATATATATGTATATATATATATACACACACATATATATGTAACAATCAGAACAATATATATAAACAATATATACAAACAATATATAAAGAACAATCAGAAATATATATATATATTGTTCTGTTAAAAGGGCCAGACATACTCCCATCATAGGCCTTTACTGTTTTCTCAATTCCTCTTTATTCTGAAACACTTCTCATCATCTGGCTGTTAGTAGCATGCCCTCACTTCATTTAGATCTCTACCCAGATGTCACTGTATCATAGAGAACTTCAGGACTAATCCGTTGGAATCAGTATCCCAACACTTTGCATGCCTTTACTCTGTTTTATTTTGCTTCATTTAATTTACTTGTTTTATATTAATTTGTTGAATTTTTTTTCCTACAGATACTTAAAATCTGTAAGAATGTGGAATTTGTGTCTTTCTGCTATATACAGCTCATTGAATGAGTGGGTTTTTGGGTGTGAGAATTAAACAGAGAAATCATGTTAAAGTATTACCATGGTAGCTGTGGCTCAATTTAAATTATCTGTATGTTTTGTTTGTTTGTTTGTTTTTTGTTTAAAGCAGAGGTCAGCCCCGTAGCTCTTGGGCAAATATGGCTCTGCACCTGTTTTTGTAAATAAGTTGGTGTAACACAACCACACATATTTGTCTATGTATCATCTACAATGTATTGCATTGTATTGCTGTTACAAGACACAGTTGAGTCATTGTGACAGAGAGTAAACAGCCTGCAGAGAGTAAGATACTTATTATCTGCACTTTACAGAAGAAAAAAAAAGGCTTTTAATCCAAAAGAAATGGAATACATGAGTGGGCCAAATGAATGAAAATAGTAAGAATGAGTGAATTATTAAATCTCCTGCTTACTTGGGTAATGGGAACAGTCATCAGTATGAATTTCCATTTGACTTTTTCAGTATTGAGTTTAAGCGAGCAAACTTCCTTATTTTAACAAAACATAAAATATTATCCTTTGCACATTTAAAAATAAGATACTTGGACTCATTGAACTCAGGCCCAGAAACTGAGGATTTCCCCAGGGTCACAAAGGAGGTCCGGTGCCAATCGGAGGTAGAGTCCTGGGTCTCTTGTCTTTCTCCAGTGTGTGTTTGGGTGTCACAAAAAATAAGCCATTTCGGCACTTTTCTTAAAAGTTGATTAAAGCCTGCAGTGCTATTATTGTAAAAATGTTGTTTCCAATTCTCTTCTCAGTTAGTAAAATGGATATTTTAAAGAGAAGCTTAATTTTTAAATGCTTGATGAGGAATACATGCTTTCATGGCTGAGTACAAGTAAATGAGGGTTATAGTTTGTGTCTTCTTGAGATACTGTGCACACTGGAAAGAATTATCACTCCTCTCTTTGGACAAAATGATGTTTGAGCAATTTTTGTTTATTTCTTGGCGTAAGAATGTAAATTTTTTCCCCCATCTAACCAAGTGGAGGAAAAATTAGTGTTGCTATATAAAATAGGTAAGTTTTTTTAAAAAAGGAGCATTGTAAGAGGATCAGAAACCTGGATTCCATTCTGGGAACTCTTTGGTAAATTTGAAGAACTGTCAAATATATAAAAGTATATATATTTAATAATTACCATATTTGTTTTTATTTTCAAACTGGATTCCACTATAATTCTTGGTTCATAGCTGATTTTCACAAATACCTGTAGAGAGAATAAAAAAAGAATAAATAGAAAATGTAGAGTTTTTGGTTAACAAAGAAAAATAAAGGACATTATACATAAAAAGTAGAAACCTGTTTTACAGCAGAGCCCTTTGTGATAATAAAAGCTGGGATTTGGAGAAGTAAGAGGATGTTAATAAGCCTTATAAGCCAGGCCCAATATGTTTTGTTGTGTTTTGTCATATTTTGTTTTTAAGTGTGAAAGGCATATAGGTCGAGCTAGGGCAAAGTGCCTTTGCTTACTCGGAAAAGGGTCAGGATACATCTTTGGGGACAGATGAGCATTTCTCCACTATTGAAACCACAGTAAAGGGAGTAAATGTAACACCAAACAGTCAATATAAAAATTACCCAAGTTCATGTACATTTAGAAATCACCATTATATCCTCTAAATGGTGAATGTGTCCAGAGTAATACCACAGAGTTGAAGAAACAGGGTTATGTTGGTCAAGACTTTTCTCATTGCCAATGAAAGAAACACAATTCTAATTAGATTGCATTGAAAGAAATTGGGGTTGGGTAGGAGTTAACTGGCTTATTGAACCAAGAAATACAGATTTATCCTCATCTTCACAACTGGGTGAACCTAAGGGTTCAAATAATTTGTTCTGGAAACTGTTCCTTCCATTGCTTAGACCTACTTTACTCTGGGTTGACTCTGTGCTCAGGCAGTTTTCTCTGTGTTGGAGTGCCAGGTGGATAACCTCAGAGTTCATTTATGAAGGAAAACATGTGAAACTCTCTTGCCCAGTCATCATTCCCTATGTGAGTGTATGGTGTAGGCAGGGGTAGAGAAGATACATCTATTATTTCCTTTGGAAATTAAAAGACAAGGTTTGGGAAACTAACCTTTTTAATCAATGTAATGATTCCTCTGGATATTAATTAATGTAAAACTTCCTCTAGATATGTAGAATAAATTTTGATGTAAATTGTCAGGACTTGCCATTTCTGGTCTAGCATGTGAGCCTTAGAAGTTACCAGTGTGTTCTAACAACAGGTTAGAAAAACTGGGCAAACTGAAAAATCACCAACTATTCTTAGATCCATAAGAGAAGTGAGGTCAGAGAATGCCTTACAGAGTTAGGGTTTCTATAACAAACTATTACAGACTCTTGGCTTATAAACAACAGAAATTCATTTCTCACAGTTGTGAAGGCTGGAGCGGAAGATCGGAGTGCTAGCAAGGTTGTGTTCGGCCCCCACCAGGTTTGTGCATGACTGTCTTCTTGGTGTATCCTTCCTCATACGGCAGAGAGTGGAGAGAGGGGCAGCAAGCTTGCTCATGACACTTGTAAGGGCTCTCATCCCATTCCTGAAGGCTCCTCACAGTACCGTCGCACTGGAAGACATGAACATTCAGTCCATAGCACAGGGAAGATCTCTACCTCCAAAATTAAGGAGGCAGGAGGCACGTTACAGAGAATGGCAACTTACACAGTGGAAATTCACAAACGGAAACCTCCAGGGGAACCACTGGCAGGGTAGGAAAACCTGTCATGTCACTGACAAATTGCTAGGGATTTTGTGTACAAGTTTGAGACATAAAAACTCCAGGGGGACCTAGTCATTGGAGGGCCACCACACTTTTGTGAGTTTTACGTACTGGAGCTCTCTTAGGTTCTCACAGTGAATAATCAGAGAAAAATCCTCTTGTGTCTCAGGCAGAGAGAGAGGAAAAGGAACCATTCTGAAATATCCCGGTTAATTCTGTTCTTGTTATTAACAAGGTCCTTCCTCAGGGGAAACTATTTATTTAGAGACTAATCTCCTGAACCTTTATCAGAGCCTGATTGACCGAAGGGGAATAAAAATACCCAGCTCTTGCCCCATCCACCCTTTCATGAAGGAGAAAGGAAATACTGACCTCTAGCCTAGTTCATCTTGTGTGCCTGTCAAGAAAAAGACAAAACAAAAACCAAAGAAAAAACTACAAGGCATCCTAAAGGAAAAAGATATAGTTTGAATGAAGAGAGGAGGCTTTAAAACCAGACTCAGAAATGGCATGAATGTTAGAATTATCAGACCAGGAATTCAAAATTACTGTGATTAATACTTTAAGGGCTCTAATGGATAAAGTAGATATAATGCAATAACATGGGAAATGCAAACAGAGAGACAGAAATTCTCAGAAATAACTTGAAAAGAAATTGTAGAGATTAAAAAAGAGTAATAGAAATGAAAAGTGTCATTGATGGGCTTATTAATAGTTTAGGATGAGGAAAGAATCTCTGGGCTTGAAGATATTGAAATAGAACCCTCCAAAACTGAGAGCAAAGAGGAAAAACAAAACAAAGAAAAAAAACCAGTATAGAATATCTAAGAATAGTGGGAAAACTACAAAGGGTATAAAATACACATCCTGGGAATGCTAGAAGGAGAAGAAAGAAAGAAACGAGAAATACTTAAAGCAATAATGACTAAGATTTTCTCCCAAATTAATGGTAGATGTCAAAACACTTAGAAGCAACCAAAATCTTTCAGGTAAATGGATAAATTATGTACAGGCAGATAATCAAATATTTTAAATTTTTTAAAAGATTTTATTTCTTTGACAGAGAGAGAGAGATCACAAGTAGGCAGAGAGGCAGGCAGAGAGAGAGGAGGAAGCAGGCTCCCTGCCTAGCAGAGAGCCAATGTGGGACTCGATCCCAGGACCTTGAGATCATGACCTGAGCCGAAGGCAGAGGCTTAACCCACTGAGCCACCCAGGCACCCCGGCAGATAATCAAATATTATTTAAGCACCAAAAAGAAATGAGTGATCAAGCCATGAAAAGACAGGGAGGAACTTTAAATGCATATTACTAAGTGACAGAAGCCAATCTGAAAAGACTACATTGTGTGTGATTCCAACTGTATGACATTCTGGAAAAGGCAGAACTGTGGGGATGGCAAAAAGATCAGTAGTTGTCAGTGGTAGGTTAGGTGGGAGGGAGGAATGGGTAGGCAAAGCACAGAGGATTTTTAAGGCAGTGAAATGACTCTCTGTTATTATTAATGGTCGATACATGTGATTATACATTTGCCCAAGCCCATAGAATGTGTAACAGCAAAAGTGTATGCCAATGTAAGCGATGGAGTTTCAGTTAGGATGTGCCAACATAGCTTCTATTGTAATATGTGACAGTAGGTGTTAGTAATGGGGAGGTTACATGCACGTGTCCGGGTAGGTGGTATGTGGGAAAACTTCTGTCTTCACAGTTTTGCTGTGAATCCATAACTGCACTAAAAAATAAAGTCCATTAAAATTTTCATGAAAAGTGTGAATTTTAATGGTTTATTTAATGAAATAAACTCACTCCATGGCTCTCATCTGATTCGAGTGATGAACTGAGTTCTAGGCTACACACTATATTTAGTAAGAGGAGGCCCCCTAAATCTGCCTGATTTGGGGCAAGGAGGCTGTGTTTCAAAGCTGACAACCCAAAATGTACAGGAACTGAGGTGGAAAGAATGCACAGAAGGTAGAGATGTAAGGCAGATATAAAACAACGACAAGAAATCCAGTCCTGTGTTAAGGAAGTAACCTAACATTTATCTATCTTGATGAGAAAGGAGGGGACAGGAGAGCCTACAAAGGTGATTATTACTCTTTTTAATTCAGACAGTGGTCCCCTAACTGTACAGAATCTCCAGAATGCAAAGTAGACGTATTGACTATCACAATGTACATTTATTTATTTATTAAGATTTTATTTATTTGACAGACAGAGACCACAAGTAGGCAGAGAGGCAGGCAGAGAGAGAGGAGAAAGCAGGCTCCCCGCGGAGCAGAGAGCCCAATGCAGGGCTCGATCCCAGGACCCTGGGATCATGACCTGAGCCGAAGGCAGAGGCTTTAACCCACTGAGCCACCCAGGCACCGCAACACAATGTACATTTAAATTGCTTTATTTGGCTTGATTTCCTCTTTGAGCAAACATGGAATAGGTTTTACAAAGGAAAGGTATATATAGATCTTAGACATTATCTTTCCCAAATGTTTAATGTTAAAATTAAGTGGACTGAGGACCCTCAGAGAATTAAAATACCCTTTCTAAATAACCAGCAATCTGCTCAAGACCTGCATTCTATTCTCAGGTCTGAGAGGTGTGTGTGTGTGTGTGTGTGTGTCCTCTCATTTTGATTTTGTTTTCTTCTTACTGTCTTAGTATATATAGGTTCTCTCTCTCTCTCTCTCTCTATATATATATATATATATATGTAGGTCCTCTACATTGTAACTGCAGAATTGTAAAGACATTATTATGCAGTCAGAAAATTTAAATAGAAGGGAGGAAACTAGTATTTATTCCATACCTGTGATAATCTGAACTATGTGCTGAGAACTTTAATGATTCAGTTGACCAAAATATATTAAGTATCTATTATATACTGACTCTGAGGACAGAGAGTGAAAGAGACAGGCAAACTCCTTTCTGTAACAAAGTTTATAATCTGAAGATTTTGGTTGTCACTCTGAAAAATAATGAGTGGACAGTAAACAAGGAAAAGCACGATGGGGCAGGAATCACTAATTTATGTTGTGAATTGGAAGATGGATCTGAAGAGGTGAGCAGAAATGCAGATTGTAGTAAGTCGCCAGTCTTACGTAAATCTCCAGAGGGAAGGTTGAGAGCAGGGGGAAACAGCAGTACAAACGTGTTACAAATGAATATAGTGGTGTATAAGACTTACAAAGACTGCTTGAACCACTGTGAACGCTAGGGTGGGTCATGTGATAGTCTGTAAACTTTGGTAAGGGGTTGGATTGTGCCAGGTGAAATAATTAGAAGATTTGAAAAATGGAGAGAAATATTTTTTTAAGATTTATTTATTAGAGAGCACGTACGCACATGAGTCCAGGGAGGGGCAGGAGAGGGGATATCTCAGGCAAACTCTCCACTGAGCACAGAGCCCTATGGGGAGTTCCATCTCAGGACCCTGAGATCATGATGTGAGTTGAAATCAGGAGCCTTATGCTTAATCCACTTAGCCACCCAGGAACCTGGAGAATTTTTTTTTTTTTTTTAATATCACAAGAACCTTCTGTTTCAGATATTATTGTGCCCATTTTATGGATGGGAAAAATTAAATCTCAGAAGTGTCTACAATAACAACTCAGTGCCTAAAATAGCATTCGAAATAAGATCCATATGATTATAATGCCTTTTTTATTAGACTGGAGTGCCTCTTACTATAGCTATTAGTTCAATTTTTTTTTTAGATTTTTTAAAAAAAATTATTTACTTGACAGAAAGAGCACAAGTAGGCAGAGTGGCAGGCAGAGGTAGAGGGAGAAGCAGGCTCCGTGCTGAGCAGGGAGCACAACTCGGGGCTCGATCCCAGGACTCTGGGATCATGACCTGAGCCAAAGACAGATGCTTAACTGACTGAGCCACCCGGGTGCTCCTAAGTCAATTCTTTCCCACAAAACTAGAACCATATGATATGTTTGAAAAAAAAAAAGACATTTCCATGAGAGATTATATATATATATATATATGGAGAGAGAGAGAGAGGGAGAGATTTCCCCTATCTGCATTCACACACATTCTTAATGCCTTCTTCATTTTATTATAATGTTCTTTAACTCTTTACAAAGCTGGATATCAAAGTTCTTTTATTTTTTTATTTTATTGTTTTTGAAAACCAAGATCTTTTAAAACATTTCTTGTACTAAACTGAACAATCTGAATAAACTCAAAATGCATGAAAATGGTATCTTAAATTTGAGGATCAAGAGTTAAAAATAATGACTGAGGTTTTTATCACATTGGTTGTCAATCTGCTGAGCAACATTTTCAACTGTTGCCTCTTTAGTCATTGTTCTTAAAGTAGGATTATCTATAATTAAGGAGATTGACCTGAATTAATATTTTCACACCTTTTGCATTGCCGGGGATAAGTAGCAGAAATGTGGAATGATTTCTCTCTCAATGTTTTTTCCTTTCCTTCTGTTTTGAAATTGCTTTAATTTTCTATTTACACACTGCATTAGTAGACATGGATGAATTCTGTTTTTTTTTTTTTTCCTTGTCAGTCACATAGTATCCAAGACTGTTAATATTATCCTACAGCATAAAAAAAAGCACTAGATTGTAGTTCAGTTTTATAAAACACACGCATAGGCGGCACACACACACTAATCCCACATGAAATAGAAAGTGGCCTGTGGATCTGACAGACTACGTTATTGGTCTTGTCATGTTTAGCATATCTGCAGATAACTTGCAAAATACCACAGTGTAAGGTGACCGCATCTGTAGGAAATGAGAGAAGCCAGTAAGTTGATTAATAGGAATAAGATTCAGATGTTTCATTATAACTTAGAATGAGGTACCCTACCCATATGAATTCTGTTTGCATTTAAGTTATTTAAGGCGGAAGCAATAAGGCCAGAGAAACAACAGCAAATATAGAGGATGTGGGGAAACATTGTTTCAGAGGTGAGCATGTGAAGGGGAAGAGCTGGGTGGGGCGCCTGGCTGGCTCAGTGGGTTAAAGCCTCTGCCTTCAGCTCAGGTCATGATTTCCGGGTCCTGGAATCCAGTCCTGCATCGGGCCTCTCTGCTCAGCGGGGAGCCTGCTTCCTCCTCTATCCCTGCCTGCCTCTCTGACTACTTGTAATCTCTATCAAATAAATAAAATCTTAAAAAAAAAAAAAAGAGGAAGAGCTGGGTCTGTGGCAGTGATTTGAGGTGGCTTCCAGAGAAACTGTGTCTCAGGCTGCCATTTGTAGGTATTTTGGTTCTGATTGGCAGGGAACATATCCCACACATTGTATTCAGCTCCCTCAAATGATAGTCTGATAGAGTGAAGGATTGGCAAAGGAAGGACATGGAATAGGAAAGAAACTCAATAATAACTTTCTCCGATTTTTAAAATGATTTCAGAGAAAGGGCTCAGCAATCAGATTGTGTTCAACTTCCAGATCCGCCTGTTGGGGATCTAAGATTAGTGAACAGAGCAGAATATATAAGGTTCTTGGTGCTTCAGGCAATGTACATGTTTAATTTTCCTTATCTGTGAAATGGGGAGGTTACATCTTTAGAGAGTGTTTGTTGGATGAAACCAGATAAGGCATCACATATGCCTGACTGCTTTGAGATGGTCAGTGAAGCTTATCTCTCATTTTTTTTCTTTTTATAGTAATTATTGAAGAAAGTCAGGGATGATAATTCTCAAAAATAGAATATCACTCAGAAATATATTAACCCCCTCCCCCTAAAATCATTTTCTCCCTTAAGATTGCCCATGGTGGCCAAGAGCAGCTGCAACAGTCTCATGCTTTAACCGAATAAGCCATACCCACGTCATTTTCACGTACAATCTGACATCAAAAATGCTAGGATGCATTTTGTAAATAAGAGAAATGGTGAACTAAGTTATTTTGGAATAACACTCTAGCAAGATTCAAGAATACTTTAGTTGGGGATTGTGAGAGGAACATGGTTTAGGAACGTGAGTTCTTAGCTTACTTTTATGTCTGTAACTTGGCAATATCCAAAGTAGTTGTAAAGGTGATGGAAAGGACAGGTGGCATGAATAGGACAGAAAAAGGCCATTGGTGATATTCTCATTATTCCACTATAGTTTTCAAAAAGTGGTCTTTAGCTCATCCTGAACAGGAAGAACAGATAAACAAACATATAAATCAGGATTAGGTCATTTTAGCAGTTCTTTAACTCTTCAAATACAGTTCTCGGAGGCACATTTAAAGGTAGGACATACCCATAAATGTAGACTCTTTCTGATTTGTCAGCCTTACCTGAATTCACTTATTTCCTATATTTCCCCCCAGATGTTCTGTGATCTTGTGATCACAGTCCTTTCAACCATATAAATGTAATCAATTGAATGGAAAGGAGGGATGTAAGCTTTTGATATCCCACTTCTTTGCGTGGGTCCCTACTCCGTGCTTTAGATAGGAGATTTGATTCAGTAGTCACAGCAAGCGAGGAATCAGACTTACAATATGTTACCTACTCAGGGATCCCCTAATGGGTAGAGTAAGGATTCAAATCCAGAGCTGTCTGATTCCAAAGCCCGAGTTCTTCCCTTCATATCATGCTGTAATCTATGTCCAGTAAAATTGCAGTTTTAGGCTTTGTCACTCACTGTGTAACAGAATAATATTCCCATAGGAAATAATGCAGTGGGATAGCAAAAAGGCCTGCACTGCAGAGGAGTAGAACAACCATCCCCCTCCTGGGGGTGTGTTTGCTTGTGTGTGCCTGTGAATGTGACTCTGTGTGTGCTTATGTGTGTGAGTTTCCCATGTACAGAGTGCTAGGCCTCTGATGGAATGGATGGCTTCATGAAATTCTTGAAATTATATCACCAAAACATCCACCTCTCACAAGGGCAGTGTCAGAGCAATACCTACAGAGAATAGCAATTAGCACATTCTAAAATAGTCTAATTAATGCAAAAATCCTATTTCACTAGCAACCAAAATAGGATTTGCATTTTAACCCATTATTAGTAGTCCTGTTTTATGAATACCGTTACTTGATGTAATTTTGAGGGGAAATAAAAAAAAATCAAAATAATCATGATTCATTGAAACAGCTTCAGATGTTTAACCTTTCCAAGAGTTACTTCTAACGTTCACCACCCAGCAACTGCAACTGAGTGATAAGGAACCAGGTTGGAGACCGGGGAGAAGGAGATTATCAAGTATGAACAATTAATTTGAGTACTTCTCTCAAACTCAGTGGGCAGCATAGGTTGAGTTTACAGTCTTAAACCTGAAATTTAAATGCTAAATTTTTTGGAGTACAGCAATCTCAAATTGTCCTTTTTCTACAAATACTGATTTATTTACATATACTTAAAATTAAGAGAATCTAAGCTGAAATCTGCCTAGGTTTTATGCTCTGACCCCATTATTTGATGGTCTCAGATAACATGGTATCAGTGATGGCCAGTCCCCTCACCACACTCTACTGTCAGCATGAAGGTCTTCATGCTGTCCTCCACTGTGTCCTCAGACATGATGTCTATCTCTGCGCCACGTGTAGGACAGCAAGCTCTGCAGAATCGATCCTGCTGGGTCTAAATTACCATGACCAGAGACTTCAGTGTGTAGTGGGGTGGAGGGGGTTTTGAGCTTCAGGGAGGAGTCAGTCTTCCTAGTTCTCTTGTTACAGAATTTAGGATTATTTTGTGCTATTGAGTGGGCTTTGACATTCGAATCCATCTGAGGCTCTTACTTGAAGAAGTTGAACTAGATGCAGTTAACACCTCACAAATTTTTGAGATAACCTGTACTGTTTCGCAGAGGGCTAAGGCTGATGTGGCGGTGGAATAAAGAACTGTGTCTTCTGCCCATGGGCTGTTGTGGCCTTTTTCCTTTCTCTCCTAATGGCTTCAGAGAAAGATAAGGACCAGTAGAAGAATGCTGTTAGGGTCCACTTGTTCTCACCAGTCTCATGGTAGTGGGAGTCTCTTGGGCGTTGTGACTTTTCCCTTCTTTTTCCTCTGAGTTTCAGTACTGGGTTGGGAGACTCCATGGCTTCCATCCTGTTCACTCGTATAAACTTTGCTCTGCGAGGTTCAGAGGAAGGGCTGCACTCTGGGACCTTTAACTGCAAGATAGAGACAAGGAGTCCCTTACAGGACCTTTAGCTGTCTCTGCAGTGAGCTTGCTAGTGGTGTCGTCTCCTGCCGTCACACACACATGCTGCTCAGTGGGAAGAGACTGAAATTTCTGTTAACAGGCTGAAAGTACTCTCAGAGGACAAGGATGTGTTTGCTGTGCTTGATACAGACACAGTAAGACTAGGGATGAGTGGGAAAAGCCTTGCCTGGCCACGTTGGTCTGCCGGCTCCTGGATCTGTAAAGCTGATCCTGCTAGTTCTGGGCTTATCTGTCCTTGGTCTGCATGTTTGGTTTCTACCCCCTAGCATTACCAGAAGATGTGGCCCCAAACACCCCAGGAAACCGGTGAAGGCTCTTAATTTTTTTTTTTTAATTTGACAGAGATCACAAGTAAGGAGAGAGTCAGGCAGAGAGAGAGAGGAGGAAGCAGGCTCCCTGCAGAGCAGAGAGCCCGATGCGGGGCTCAATCCCAGGACCCTGGGATCATGACCTGAGCCGAAGGCAGAGGCTTTAACCCACTGAGCCTCCCAGGCACCCCCAGTGAAGGCTCTTGATGCTGGCTTTATGTTCTTTCCCTACAAAACTCCATAACTTGGGCAGAGAGGGAAGAAAAACAAGTGAAGTTGAGAAGCAAGTGGGACTAGAAAGGGCTGCTCCCTTCCCTTCTGCAGCTCATGAGCTTCTAATGAGAAGAATCTTTGAAATCATCAGATGCCGTCTCCTGCTTGATGCAGGAATTCCCACTAGAGAAACACTCTCCTACACACACACACACATACACACACACACACACACACACACACACACACACAATAGGCATTCCAGTGTTTTCCTAATAGTTCTAATTCACTAGGTGATATTCTCAGAAACTTTTATATAGTTGTGTTAGTATCACTTCAGAGTGGATTCCTTTAAATGAAACTGCTGGTCAAGGAAGGTACATAATTTTGATAGTAACTAAAAAATCATGCACAGGGATATTCATTGCCATGGATGTATTCATGTATTCACATCACACAGTTTCTGGATCAGAGGAAGGACTTTATCATGGTTAAAAAATGTCCCACAACAGGGGTGCCTGGGCGGCTCAGTGGATTAAAGCCTCTGCCTTCGGCTCAGGTCATGATCACAGAATCCTGGGATCGGGCCCCACATTGGGCTCTCTTCTCAGCAGGGAGCCTGCTTCCTCCTCTCTCTCTGCCTGCCTCTCTGCCTCCTTGTGATCTCTGTCTGTCAAATAAATAAAATCTTAAAAAAAAAAAAAAGTCTCACAACAGATCAGACTTCCCAGGTTTTGGTAGTAAGTATTCAAGAATAGACTGGATGGCCGAGATGTTTTCTGGGGTTCTACAACACTGCATATGACATGAAAGGAGCTGACATCTGAGGAATATCTACAATTCAGCCTTGTGGGGGTGGGCATTTTGGAGACGTGCTAAGAGCCTCTCCAATGTGGCATGGCCTCTAAGTGGTGGCTTACGTGGTCCTGAACCCTTCCAAATGCAGTTCTTTTTCCAGGTGAGCCTAAGAGAACATCAAAGGCTGTACAGGACCAGCTTGTAGGTGTTCTGCCAAAGTTCCTTGGCCTTATCTTCTGGAATCACTGCTGTGCCACACTACTGGGCTTTTGGCCTCTGTCTCAAATTCGGGCTTGCGTACTGGGTCTCCGGCCAGGATGGCCTGAGTGTTGTAGCAACAATCATAGGTGGAGATCTATGGTATCAGAGGTAACCAAGGTAGCTTTTCCAACCAACAAAGACTTTTTGCATCTGAATGAGGCCTAGTTGAAAGGTTAAAAAAACAGCCTGTGGCAAACTTCAGTTAGAACTGCTGCTTTTCATATCATGGACACATGTTTTACAAACTTTAATGAAGCAACCTAATTAGCTCTAGGTCTTATGAAGCTCGTGGCCTCTTGCCTGGATGTCAACATCCATGTCTGGCCTATTCTTCCTAGCTTGCAGCTGGTCCAGTGAGCAGCATGACGTCACGTAGTACAAGGCTAGGAGCTGGATGTGATAGGACTTGGTGCCCATGGTTGCCATTAGGACATGGCATGTCTCTCTCTCTGTCAGATAAATAAATAAAATCTTAAAAAAAAAAATCAAGGGTCAGATGCTCAACTGACTTCACTACCCAGGCACCACTATTCCTTTGGTTATCTTTTTCTCTTCTTTTCTTTTTAGTTTAAGGGACATAGAGCGTGTGCAAGAGAGAGCATGAGCGGAGTGAAGAGGCATGAGTGGCAGGACAGAAAGGGAGAAGCGGGCAGACTCCCTGCTGAGCAGGGAACCCTACACAGGGCTCCATGCCAGGACCCTGGGATCATGACCTGAGCTAAAGCAGATGCTTAACTGATTGAGCCAACCAGCCTCCTTTTTGTTATCTTGATTACTTTTCTGGAAGATATCTATCTTCCATCTTCCATGTAGAGTATCTTTCTCCCCCTTATATGTGTGTGTGTGTGTATGACTTAATGACCTTAAATAACTGAAGTATCTTTAAATTGTGTGTCATTTAATACTATCCTTAAAAAAGTTTGATGTTAACAAATAAATAAAATCTTAAAAAAAAAAGTTTGATGTTAACTAATGCATTTAAATATAACTACTCTTTCAGAGAGTCCAACACTCTGTGCTAGAATATGAAAATTATGCCTTTCTTTCATTTTATGCTCCTGTTTACATTTTTCCTCAGCACCTCCAATCAGGTCAATGATTTCGAGCAAATGATTGTCCAACCATAGACAGAGCAGACAAACCTTGTTTCTGGCTGCCTTCCCTGTACTTTGATAAACATGATAGCATTACGTAGTTATCAGAGCTCGGGTTCTGCTACAACATATATCCAAACCCCCGTTCTGTCCCTTCCAGCTACGGGGCATTAGGCAAGTTTCTTAAACCCTCAGAGTTTTACTTTCTTACCTGCAGTGTTGGCATAGTAGCATCACCTTCATAGGTATGAAGTGAGAATTTAATAAGCTGCTGCAGAGAAAGCTCTTAATTTAGGGATTAATGTTTAATATGTACTCAATAAATGGTAGCTGTTCCTACTAATGAGTTTCAAGTATATCTTTCGCATAGCCATCAATCTAGATAAAAATAAAAATTTCTAATTGAGCGACTCTTTCAATCTGTTTAAGGCATTAGATGTTCTCCTCCTTTGCTCTGTGTACACATAGGTAAGGACAGAGTCACTGCCAACAAACTCCATTCCCTGAGATCCTGGGAAGTAAGTAGCCCTTTTCTAGAGCAGAGCACAAGGTTTGCAGTGATGTGTGGCAGGTGAGCTGTTGTTTTGCTCTCAGGATTTCTGCACACGTTGGGCTGAGGAGAGGATAGAGCACAGCAGGTATTTTTATAAAGGCCCAAGGGATAGATATTGGAAGGAGAAAAAACAGTCATTGAATTGAACACTGAAAATTCAAAGCAGAGAGCAAATTTCCAACTAAGCCTTCAGTTACATTCTCAGGAGGGAATCAAGAATTTAAAGACAAAAGAATGAGACTGAGCTCTTGATGTGCTGTTGGGATCTTTGTAGCTTTGTCATGTTGTTTTATTTCTTATCACATCTACATGTACTAAATACCTACTATGTGTTAGGTCAGGTGTTGTAAGCTAAAAATTACAAAATTGTCTCTGCCTTCCAAGTATTTAGTGAGGATTGGGTTAGGAATAGATAAATAAATCACTAGTGAGCGATATGATAGAAGGGAAGTTAATCTCAGAGTGACATGCACTAATTTATACACAGCAAGGAGAGAGCCTTTCAGGGTAAGAAAATATTTAACTATAAGTTGCAGTTAGCCTAGGAATAACTCAGGCAAGGATGGGGCATGATGGTCATGGTAGAATGAGGGACCAGTTTGTGCAGAAGTCAAAGGCAAGACTGACCATCCAGAGAATAGTCAGTAGTTCATGTTAGATCAGCACAGAGTAAGTGATAAAACTTCAGAGAAGGCTGGAGAGGGAAGCAGGGTGGAGATGACTGAGGACCTTGAAGGTTTTGTTAAGGAGTTTAATTTTTTTTTTTTAAGGAGCTTAAATTTATCTTGAATATCATGAGCTGTGGAAAGGACATGAGTAAATCAGTCTCTTCAGAAGATTAATTCTGGATCCAGTGAGGATAGTGGACTGGAAGGAGTTAAGGGCTAAACGAGGAGAAAGATACTAGCATTTCCAGAAGGTCTGGAAAACTGGTAAAGCGTTAGGTGTTGACCTGAGCCTGAAGAAAGAAAGGTGTGCTTGGGTTCTTCAAAGATGAGAGTAATGACCACAGTAACCGTGCAGTTGGATCCTTGTAGTCTAGGACTACATCATGAGATCTTGAGTTTTGAAAAAAAAACAAACGAATTCAACTCTTCATCCATTCATTTGTTCATTAGTCCTCCATTGAATCAACATTTAATAAACACTGTGTTCTAGGACCTGTGCTAAGGATGGCAGATATGGAGATGGTGCCAAAGACCGTGCTTTGAAACATCTCATTATATTTTTAATAGTTGAAATAGACATATTTTATTATAATGTGGTGTAGCCAGGGCTGCAGTAGAGGTGTCCTCAGAAGACATCCTTATGCTGTGTGGTTTCCTCTTGAACAAGGTTAAGGGAACTGGATGGTCCCATTATATTACTAAAAAGAATCTAATTAGGGGCGCCTGGGTGGCTCAGTGGGTTAAAGCCTCTGCCTTCGGCTCAGGTCATGATCCCAGGGTCCTGGGATCGAGTCTCACATCAGGCTCTCTGCTCCGCGGAGAGCCTGCTTCCTCCTCTCTCTTCTTACCTGCCTCTCTTGCCTACTTGTAATCTCTGTCAAATAAATAAATAAAATCTTTAAAAAAAAAGAGAATCTAATTAGATACTTGGAAACATAAACAGATGATGTTATTTCTAAATTTTTAAACTAATCTTTGAGGATTGTGCTGGAAGCAAAAGATCTAGTCTGGAACCTTCCCTCTTCTTCAAGTTTTGGGACAGTAAGGCCTGGATTCAAATCCTAGCTAAGCCCCCTGCTATTTTGACTGACCTGGAATAAATCCATCAACCTTTATAAAACTTCACTGTTCTTATCTGTAAGTTGTACCTGCATGCTCTTAAGCAATTGGAAGAAACACACTCTAATTTAAAACTAGACCAACAGTGTATGTGTCATAAGTTTCACATTTCTAGGACAAGTGAGGAACAGTCTCAGAGGAAGAGTAGATTAGCAACTGCAAATCAGGGTTCAGATGATCATTGGGTATTGGAGTATTTAGTATCGGAAATATACATTTCTAGTTTAGAAATGGTGGAACTGAATATCGAACTAGAAAGAACTCTGTATAAAGTACAATTTAAAGGAAGGAAATGAAACAGATTGGAGATTGGGCAACCCATATATGAAAACTCATAGGAAATGTGTCCAGTCCTTGAAGAAAACACAGTCACAAAATCAACAAAAGGAAACATGGAAAGAACAAAGTGGGTAGTCTAAGTGATAATGAGAGCAAAGGAAAATTATGCTTCTGAGTGCTTCACTCTTTTCCTTTGCTTTTTTTTTTCTCTTGCCTTTCTTTTCTTTTCTCTTTTTTAAATTTTCATTCATTTACCTTCTTTTTTTCTGCTCTACTGTGTAAAGATCCTCAGAACTTTGACACATTTATATCAAATCCTTCAAAAAATATTTCTTTCTTTTTTTTAAAAAGATTTTATTTATTTATTTGACAGACAGACATCACAAGTAGGCAGAGAGGCAGGCAGAGAGAGAGGAAGGGAAGCAGGCTTCCTGCTTCGCAGAGAGCCCGATGCGGGGCTCGATCCCAGGACCCCAGGATCATGACCTGAGCTGAAGGCAGAGAATTTAACACACTGAGCCACCCAGGTGCTCCCCAAAAATGTTTCTTATATATAAATGTAT
Organism: Mellivora capensis; assembly: GCA_004024625.1. Taxonomy (NCBI): domain Eukaryota; kingdom Metazoa; phylum Chordata; class Mammalia; order Carnivora; family Mustelidae; genus Mellivora; species Mellivora capensis. The sequence continues at coordinate 7,891 of PISX010017284.1, read as the reverse complement.
CTTAAGACCTCAGTAATTTGTGGTTAATTTTTCAGGAGCTATGAGTCCAGTTAGATAGGCTTTAGCTCTAAGGAAGCAGTGACAAATTAGTCTTAAAAAATTCATCAGTATGTTATCACTATTATAATTCTGCTTCAGTGATATAAAAGAGGACAAATAATTTCCAGTTGCTTATTGGCTAGAGTCTAACTAATTCCTATTAAAAACATAACAGGCCCAAAATGAAGTCTTTTGTGCTATGCTCCATGTCACAAAACCCAGATTTAACTGAACTACAGTTTCAGCTTTCCTAGAAATGGAATCTTATAGCAGTCAGTCAGGAATAATCTGCTCAGCACTGGTTAGGTAATCTGCTTGATAGACCCCTGACAACCCCTAAAGGAAATTAACCTTGCGATAACCAACCCACTTTTTTGCTAGTATAATGTCCTTGTTCCCACTCCCTGCTGTCTATAAAAGTCTTTCATCTTATACAGCTCCTTGGACCTCCTTTCTATTTTCTAGATTGGATACTGCCCGATTCCAATTGATTTTTGCTCAAATAAACTCTTAAAAGTTTTTATACAACTCAGTTTATCTTTTAACAATCCCCATGGATGTTTTAATGGGAAAATATTGTTCGCTTTTTCTGACCTACCTCAAAAAAGTAACAGCTTGCATGACATTGTAAAGAGCTTTTGAAAACAAGGAGGAAAAAATGAAACAAACAAACAAAAAAAACGGGCAAAGATTTGAGTCCCATCTCTGATATTCTTTATTTACATACTCTTTGTGATGTTGGATATTTTGCTTAATATTTTTGAGCTTTGAATCCCTTCCTTCTAGGAGAAAATGGTTTGACAGCTTATAAGATTATAATGAAAATTTAATACATTAATGTTTATAGACTACAGAGTATAGTTTCTGACATATAGTAATTGCTCAATAAATGGTAGCTATTATTACTTAATTACCTAGGCTATTTTGTTATTGTTGTTGTTTTTCCTAGAAGTATTATCTGATTAATTATTGGCTATAGAAAAGATTTCAAGAAAATATAAAAAAAATTATTTCCCTTCCCCAGAATAATTTTAAGTGAAAACGTCTTTGAACTTTTACAAATTTACCTCTGTTCTACTATCTATAGCTTCATGGCAGCGAACAGAGAAGAAAATCATGACTTCAGGGTTGTGAAGCTCCCTAGTGACACAAAATCAATCAGTTAGCTCGTGGTACATTGTCTTTCTCCTGCTCATTATACATACCAGCAGAGTAAGACAGCTATTAAAATCTATTAACCTGATATTCCTCTTTAAACTGAAAGATGTGTTGAGAATAAACGATAAAGAATATTTAAGAAGAAAGTTCAGTGGTGTTCAGATGGTCAGTTTCCTCGGGTTTACTCTCTCATTGGAAGAGATTTTCTTCTGGGACATGCTAAGCAGGTGCCTCCAGGTGGGAAATGAATTAATTGCACCTTCCTCTGTGAATGGCAAGTTCTGGGTCTCTCTCTCCTCAGTGTGGTTTAAATGATCCTTAGGGTGATGTCCTCCAATTAAAATAACTTGTTTAGAGAGTTCATCTGAAACATTAAAAAAATAATAAAGAAAGAAAAATACCCAGGAGCAAGGCCTTTCTGAGATTCTCAGGTTGAATTTGGAAAAAAAAAAAAAAAAGAATGGATGTTAAGAAAGGACTCATTCATTTCTGGTGAGCTGTGCTCTAATATCACTTGGTTAAATTTGTAGATTTTGCCCATATCCATTAGCAACTGCCATATTCTTTTTAGCCCTGGCATAAGTGTCATTTTATGACAGATCATAATACAACAGATTTGCTTTGTATGATGCTTGTACTTCAGACTTAATTCAGAATTGTTTATGATGTCAGGTAATAAAGCCGTTGTGATAAATAATACAGAGTAGAGTAGGAGAGGAATTGAGATAATCAAGAGAATAAAAATATGTTTTCATTTGGAAATTGATGGAGCTTAATGTGCTCAAACATGTACAGGGAGGGAGGTGTTCCTGTAATAGGAGCAATAGAAAGTAAAACCTTATGCTCACTGTGATAAAATAGGAGAGAGGATTGAACAGAAATAGGCTTCTCTGAGTGCTGGAAGGAAGTGTAGAAGGGAGACTATAGGAAACCTGTCTACACTCTCAGTTATTCCCCCCAAACAGTCAAGTAGGTATTTAGACTAGAATAGTAATTTTACTGTTCAGCAATAAGAGAAAAAACACTAATATACATAAGATAAATGAATTTCACAGACAGTATGCATAGCAAAAAAATGTACACATAAGAGCACATGTCCTTTGATTTCATTTGTAGGATTTTTCAAGATTAGACAAAATTGATGTACTGCAAGTCAGAATATTAGTAACTTTTGGAGGGTGAGGTGAGGGGTGATGTATCTGGTAGATTGGTGTAGAGTGGAGCCTCTTGGGCTTGTAGGAATTTTTTTTTCAATTTACTTTAGAGGAGGGGAAGGGAAGAGGGAGAGGGAAGAGAGAAACCCAAGCAGACTCTTTGCTGAGAGTAGAGCCCAGTGTGGGCTCGATCTCATGACACTGAGATCACGACCCAGGCTGAAAGCAAGTCGGATGCTCAACCTACTGCTTCACCCAGGTGCCCAGGAATTTTTTTTTCATTTTTATCTGTTAGTATATAGATGATTGTAAACACATGTGAAATCCATTAAGATGTAGACAGACCTGTCCACTTTATTTTATGTAAGTTATATTCCAATTGTTTTTTTTAAAGATTTTATTTATTTATTTGACAGACAGAGATTACAAGTAGGCAAGAGAGGCAGGCAGAGAGAGGAGGAAGCAGGCTCTCCGCGGAGCAGAGAGCCCCATGTGGGGCTCGATCCCAGGACCCTTGGATCATGACCCGAGCCGAAAGCAGAGGCTTTAACCCATTGAGCCACCCGGGCGCCCCGTATTCCAATTTTTTAAAGGATAAATTTGTAGATTACATCAGCCTCTATATTTTGGTATACGTTTTATGCTTTTAGTATTCTCAGCACTGATACAGTTTTTCAGTTTTGTTCTTACAATAACCTATATGAATGTTTTATGACAACATCAAATTGTGTATGTGTGTATGTATTAAAAGGGAAAAAATCAAGCAAGCATCCATTTATTGCCAAACAATTTGTAATTATTATTTTACTGAATCAGCATAGCTACCCTGTAAAGATTTTGAGAGATTAAGTAGGCTACCCAGAACCCATGAGATTCAAAAGCAAAGCTAGAAAAATAATATAAAACAATCTAAATCCTAAAACCACAGTTCCTTCCATTGCCACCTCTCTCTATAGATGGTATCAGCCAAATAGTTTAATAATATTCTCAGTCTGTGCATAGAGAGACCACTTAATTTTGTTTTCTTCACAGATGGAAATATTATGGGATTTCAGAAGTTGACATATTTACTTACTATTTGTTTACTTCTTTTTCAAAAAAGGATTTGAGGCAAAGGAAGATTTCAAGGGAGTTGGTTTGGGATGGTTAGCCTTCTGGCAGTATGGGGAGGGTAAGAAGATTCTTTCTCTCTTTTTTTTTCTTTTTTGGTCAATATTATTAATGTCTCTTATTAGACACATTTAACTTTTTCCTAAAACTTTTAAATAATCTTTCAGCCTGGTGGGCATAGAGGCTTTAAGGCATAAAATTTCAATGTGTATTTACTTTATTTTAGTTCAGTCAGAGGAAAAAAAAAGGGAGGGGAGTTTACTTGAATATTTGATAGAAACCTTGATTAAAGTATGAGATGGCCTAGGGAGTGTTAGGCAAATAAGAATGAAATAAAAAAAGGTTCCTCATACAGAAACCTTTCTCCTTTGGTCCTATACTGTTTTAACTTTGTAACTTCTGCCTTTTGGGCCTCATTCTGCTTTCTGAAGTCACCCAAACCAAACCACATTAATACACTTCAAGAGAGCTTTCTATTTTTCCTTGGAGCTATTGAAGAATAGCGTGGCCTATACCATCGGGGTGAGTGACGCTGAGCGCTCTTTGACCGGTAGTTGTAGAGCAGTGGCTGGGGGATTCCTCTGTAGTAATAGCCCAGCAGAGATTCAAGCAACTTGTGTAATTTGGGTAAAAAACAAAACAAAGCAAACTTGCAAGGCCTTATATGGGATACATTAAGAAAGGAAAAATTTCGTATTTTAGTACTCTAATCCTTTCTGCAAGAATGCTTCTTGGGTACAAATGATGTTCCCTGGTTAGAAATACGTAGCATAACAGGGATTTATTCATGCATTTTGTAGCTTTACCCACACAGAGCCATACATTTCTGAAGAATAGGTGAGCTCTTCTGGTCATCCCTTACTGATACATAAGACACCAAAATTAAATTTATTCTTATTAGCTTTTCTCTTCCATAATTGCCATGGTTCAGCAATACCACAGTTAACTGTGGGGCATCATATGTTTCATCTTCTCTTACATAGAACATCCTTCCAATAATGAGCACTCATTACCTGTACTTTGTTTCTTTCCTTCAGTAGGAAGCGCTTATGCAACATTATGTTCATTTGATTTGTACATGGTAGACACATGGGAGGAACGGACCATGTGATGGACTTGATGTCACTATATAATGATAAATGTTGCACAAAGTTTCACTAAATGGCGATGAGAGACAGCCCACAATAAATGCATTGATTAAATGTGAAGTTGCCATTAATAAACTTACCTTTGCCCCACACAAATGCTGTATGGAGTTGGGGTGGGGGGACTCTAAGAGTCTAAGTCCTTGTTAAAATATGGCAAAACCTAAAGCTGTTCTCTCTTTTTTATATTAGCCTTATTCAGAATGTATTCTTTCTAGTTGCGTTTGGGATAGTTAGGTTTGGAATATCTATATTCAAATTTCCATGACTTTCAGATAGTATGGTATCAGTAAAACCTCCTAAAATTTTGCAGGTCACATTACTGCAAGATTTTTACAAGGTTTTGCACAGGAGGAAAGGAGATGCTGATGGTAACAACAAATTGGAAGTTGGTTTAGAATTCTGATACACACTGATACATAAGAACACTACCTAAAGACAATATAGGGCAAATATAAGCATGAAGCATGACAAAGTATGTGGCACTAATAATAGCAATAATACTGTTAAAATGATGCTTTTTGATACTGGCTTTCATATGATCCTGGATATTGTCATAATTACCATTGTATTTGGGAAAGTTAAATTGGCTTGGCAAAAGAAATAAAATGTCATTAGTATATATGCATGCAATTAATTTCAAACATTCTTCCTCTCTCTTATAAATAAGGCAATACGCTATCAAGGAAAATAAATACAGGGAAACAAATAACATGGCATCACTGAGCTCACATAGTTACAGCTGCTCATAGAAAAGACAAATTATTTTATGCTGAATCTTCTCACAGTTTGTATGCGTGTGTTGGTATCTCTAGCACAAGGTATCAACAAACACTGACCTTATTTATTTTCTGTCAAAATTCAGAATCTGTTTTCTGTCACACGAGGTGTAAACATTGTTAAAACAGACAGTGTTATTCCAAACAACACCAACAGGAACAATATTTCAGGGAGAACAATGAAAGAAGTTTCTTGCTCATTTAGAAATTACTCTAAGGACTAAGTGATCTAAAATGGGGACAGGTAGTGGGGCCGTGGGCTGCATTGCTTTGGGTCTCTGGTCCCAGTCCCTTCTTCCTTGCATCTTGTGGGAGCCTGGTCTCCAGCCAGATCACAAATCAGCTTGTGGGAGAGGTCATGCCTGTGGCCATTTTCAGTCGGTTTCTTTTCTCTGGAGATAGAGAATTTGGGGGAAAGTCTCCTTTAACCCACCTCCAGGATGCCAGAAGACCTTGAGGACAGTTCCAGTGAGACTCAGGGCCATTGCTTAATGTTTACTCCCTTGCTATACAACCCATGTCCAGCATTGGATTTTAGTAATGAATGACATATCCAGTGGCTGAAGGACTATTTGTTTATCCCCCTTGCCTGCTTAACTGTGAAGTGGAAACCATGGAAAATACAGTTGAATATGAATGGAAGCGTTGAAAACATTTTTGGAAAGGAGAAGGGTATGTCTACTCTTTCTTCTATCCTTATAGAATTCTTTTGGAAGTACTTGGTTTGAAGCATGAATGCTTGCATGTGCTTGATGGAACCCCGGAAGCAGCCCACAGCACTGGGGACAGCAGTGACCACGGTCCTTTTGTTAGCACAGACTATCCTCTCAGAGCTTTTCACTCAGGATGCTTTTGGATCGGTACTATTTTAGTCATACTTTCCTGGACTGATATCTGGTATGGATTTCAAAGTCTGGACACAAGAAACAGGAGAAAACAGATCCTTGATAATTCAGGATCCTTCAGAGAAGGTAACACACAGCCTGGTGGCGTTCAGGACTGGCAGCTTTGTTCTCCACCTGATCCTGAAGGAGGCTTTAAAGGATAAATAGAAGGAAAACAGGACACTGAGAATTATGAGTGTTGCTTTTACTGAATGGGAAAACCCTATGTTGAAGGTCTTTGAAAAGAAGAAGCAGGTCTTGGGAAAGTTGTCTTCTCATTAAAAGGCAATGAATTTTTAAAAAGCAAAATTGAAAAAAATTTCCAGGGACATATGTCTAAGAGAATGAAGCTGTACTCCCTCAATGACTTAAGTGTAATGGACTCTACAGCAGAGGCCAGCTTGCTTTTTTCTGTATCAAGCCAGTTAGTAGATGCTGTAGCCTCGTGGAACAGACTGTAGCAGCTGCTGGGCACTGACTTTCTGGCATGAAAGCACCAGAGATAGTATGCAGAGGAATGGTTGGGTTCCAGTCAAACCTCACACGTGAAAATGAAACTTGAATTTCATACAGTTTTCACATATGAAAATAAGTTTTTATTTTTTCAACTAATTAAAAATGTAAGAAACATTCTTAGCTCATGGGCTAAGAGAACCGAATGACCAGATTTGTTCCACGGGCCAGAGTTAGCTGATTCCTGCTCTACAAAAACAATTCAAAAAGAATATCAGGAGGAAAAGATATATAATAAAATTGAAAATAAGCAGTCATTTTGAAACGAAGTTTAAATTGTCCCCAATTAGATGATGAAATCTCGAGAATTTCAGAGATGTTCTTTGAAGTAATATTTGATACTTTCAAAGTATTAACTTTTCTAGGTTTGGCAAAGACTTGAGGTGTTTTCACTCTTTATACTTTTCTTCATGAAAGCCAGTATCTTTTTTTTAATTTTTTTTTTATTTTTTATAAATATATAATGTATTTTTATCCCCAGGGGTGGTACATGTCTGTGAATCGCCAGGTTTACACACTTCACAGCACTCACCATAGCACATACCCTCCCCAATGTCCTTTAACCCCACCCCCCTCTCCCGATCTCCCTCCCCACCGCAACCCTCAGTTTGTTTTGTGAGATTAAGAGTCACTTATGGTTTGTCTCCCTTCCGATCCCATCTTGTTTCTTTTCTTCTTTTCCTACCCCCCTCCAGCCCTCCATGTTGCATCTCCACTTCCTCATATCAGGAAGATCATATGATGGTTGTCTTTCTCCGATTGACTTATTTCACTAAGCATGATACCCTCTAGTTCCATCCACGTTGTCGCAAATGGCAAGATTTCATTTCTTTTGATGGCTGCATAGTATTCCATTGTGTATATATACCACAGGAAAGCCAGTATCTTTACAGCATGATGAACTGAAAACTTCATATATGTCTGGCATTATGCTTCGGGTGGATGTAGAGAAGTAAGGACATACTCCTTGCCTCAAAAGAGCTTTTACAAAGTGCAATTTGGTGCATTGTAGGTCTATGTAAAATTATTTAGTGGTTCCAACCATCTCAAATCTGAAGTCCTTGATATGACTTATTCCTCCCCAAGACCTGGCCTCTGCCCTGCTCTTT